>APFE030967683.1:0-43857 GCA_000404065.3 Pinus taeda | reverse complement strand
CTCATATCGCCTTTTCTTGATTTCAGGAGCTCGATCTTGAAATGACTGTAATTCTGTACTTTCATATCTCAAAGTTCTAAAATTTTCTCTTGCAGTAGCCCTCTAAGTCCTCTTTCAAACCCTTCAAGTCTGATCATAATTTGATTCTACAAGAAATAGTTATGTGCAATCTCCTGAGATGACCTGATTATATAATGTTTCAATAGAGTGAACTTGTATGATGTGCAACATGTCATTGTTTTGACCTTTGGATCTGAAAACTATGCACAGAAAACTATAGTCCATCCTCCTTTTGTAACTTCTTATCAAATTTCAATTTGTTGCTTAGAGAGAAAGTTATGACAATTTTCCCAAGGTCATCTATTTAGGATGTAATTTGGGAGTCTGCAAAAACCCTAACTTCCTCAGACCACATATCTGAAACTAGAGCGAGACAAGATCTAAAATTCACACCGAAGATTCAAAGCAATTTCTTCTCAAATGGCTTTTTTCATTACCTTCTGAGACTTCGTAGAAAAAAGGTTGTAGCGAAAATACTAGGATGACCTGTTTTAGATGAAATTTTGGAGCTTGAAAAAACCCTAACTTCCTCATATCATATCTCCGAAAATATAGTCAGAAAAGATCTGAAATTCAGACGCTCGGTTCAGAAAGATTTCTTCTCAAATGTTTTTTTTAGTTTCTAAAACGTCGTAGAAAGAAAGTTATAGCGAAAATACCATGATGACCTATTTGGAGCACCAAAACCCTAGAATCCAAAGCTCTGATACGAAATGTTATGAAACCAGCTCACAAAAATATAGAAACGATAGACGAATGCCTTAGAAATAAGCCTCTTCGAGGGGGCAACCTCCTTTACATTACACAAATGAACAATTCTTGGATGATACAAATGACAAGACTTGCTTTCTATATATAGCAGTCTAAGGGGTCATTATATAATCAGAGCCGACATAACAATAATAATGTAAGTCACAATAATAACAATAGTGGACTTTTATGGGGCACAATAATAACTATATGTGGACTACATCGGCACAACAATATAATAAGGGGGTTGTACTAATAATAATAAGGGGTTACACTAGTATTATAGGGACCTAACAGATTTCAACATGGATGTTGATTTCTAATTCTATTTGATTGCTTGCACAAGATGTATTGATTTCAATGTTGATGTTGACTTTTTATTATATTTGATTTCTTGCACTAGATGCATTGATTTCAGTGTATATGTTGATTTCTAATCCTATTTGATTGCATGCATTAGATGCATTGATTTTAGTGTAGATTTTTTTTCTAATCATATTTGATTGCTTCCATTAGATGCATTGATTTCAATGTATATGTTCATTTCTGATTTGATGTAACTGGATGTATGATGGTACATTAATTTTAGAGTTATTGGATTAAGAGTGTGATTGATTTTTTTTTAAGCACAAAAACATTATTGACAATGTGCATTTATTTTTGTATTATAGTAATTCAACCTATTAATATTGGAGAGTAAGATAGAAAAGGTAAGATATTTACTACAATAGCTCAAGATAAATAGTTGAACGGTTTAAGATTTAAACTGCACTTTTCATATAATCAATATGAAAATAAGGCAAAACTAAGAGGGGTGGCTATAAGAATAGTAGAGGAAAATAGTTTGAGATTGATCACAATGAATTAGAATAATTTTAATTGACTACATTTTTATTATTCACAATTTTTTCCATTCAACACTATTACATTGTCACTTTTCATTTGAAATTTTTATTTCATCTATCATCTATCACCTAAATAGATTGAGGTAACTGAGAAAATTTAAAATTAAAACAACTCTTCATGATATATTTATTGATAACCGAAGGGACACTATTAACAATCAATTAGTTGTCAAAAATTGTTACCTAAAATTAAATTGAATATATGTGCAGTATCAATCCTCCTGCAAGCTATTGAAAAGATTATCTTCTTCATCAACAACTAATTACTAATAGGAAATTACATACACATATAGAAATATAACACAAAAAATGTAACATTCACAAACATTACCATCCAAATCCAAACACATAAACACACAAACCACCTAAAGAATCCAAAAACAGAAACACACAAACCATTTAAAGAATCCAAACACAGACACACACAAACCACTCAAAAGATCCAAACACAAACATAAAAACCATTCAAGGAAAGAAACATAGACTAAATTAAATAACATAATTATATGGTCATGTTAGACAAATAAAACATAATGCTAATTTCAAAGAATGAAGTTTATCTCAAACATATACATAATAATGATAATCTAAAAATATGACATTGCTGCCCTCAACTAGAACCAACCTAGATCCATCTAACTCTTGATCTATCATGCGTCAGAGGGATCAAATCGCTCGAGGTACAAACCTTTCTTCAAATTCTACATTCCAAAAAGAAGGTTTGTACTTTGAGGGATTCAATCCCTCTAGGAACATGATAGGTCCAGAGTTAGATGGATCTAGGATAGTGTTAATTTTTTGGCCTTCATTTATTCTGTAAAATGCCTCCTTGATTACACGTGTAAAAGTCACAAAATTCAATTTGTTTTTATTTAACAATGCTTGAAATTCCACATGATAGAGTTAAAATTACCTCACTAAAATAGTATTGAACTTTATACCCTTAGTTAATATAATTATCTCAGTAATCCATTATTGCAAATCGTATGTGCTTTGTATTTTTCTATATCCACACGTGAATTATTGATGATCTTTGTAACCTTATAGCTTGTATGCATCCATTCACAATTTTATATCTACATGACTATAGTGTATACTTGACATAGGGTTTTGAATTTATTATAACATGGATTCTTGTATGATGTCAATATCAACCCGAAGTTAATAATATTATTCTTTACATTAATTCCTTGCACATTACAATATTATTAACATGAAGTCTATGGAAAATACAAAATGATCATTCAACACTATACAATCTTATTTACCATAAGATTCATCGAACCCTCTAGAAGAATTTAGTTGGCATACTTAGTTTTTCCACCAGATACATCATATCATAGATTGGGAAAGTGAGGTGTCACTGATCCACTTCATTGATGTTTAGGGTTTTTAGATAAATGGTGGGAATGGCAAGTTTTCAGTAATGGAAACTAACACACTCTTTCTTTACCATCGATGCTCAGTTTCACCCTCTTTCGCTCTACTTAGATCTGCAACCTTTGTCTCATGCTTTGTTAATTTTTCTCACTATTTCATGGACTTTATGCCCCTCAAACACTTTGCAATAGGTAAGGTTGGTTTTCCTGAAAGACTTTCCTCCTTGACTACCAAAGGTTTGCTCTTGTAGAGTATTTTTACAGTTAGTTATCGAACTTTCTCTTCAATTTTTTGTTTTTCAATCGCAAGGTTTCTCATGAATTTTGTCCTAATTGAAATCATAGATACCCACGAATGAAGGAATTTGGATTTGTTGAATAATTTTTACTCGTACCATAATTTGTTGGCTTTAAAGGGGGTTGGAGCAACATGGATATCTTGGTGAATATCCAGTTTGGCCATGCACCGAGCAAAACATTAAATAAATGTGGTTTAACATCTTTTTTTTGTTCTTTTCCAAATTCTTTCCAATAATCAAACTCATTACTATGTGTAGGGAATTGAAGCCATGAAAGAAGTTCAAACACTTCTCTTCAGGTAAAATCTTGGTCATTAGGGTTAATTCCTATATTCCTTTCTTTTCTTTGATGGATTCACACTAACTAAGCTCCCTTGGTGGGGGATTACCCTTACGAAGGTACGAGATTCGGTCTTTGGCAATGAAAATGCTTAAGAGATTTAAAATGATGTTATTTTATCAGTTTAACAGGCTCTTATTTTGTTTCCTTATGTATATCGTTTTAGGTTTTGACCAGGAGCCTTATCTGGGCATGGGAACCTTATGGCCTGGGATTTAAAACACTCACCAGAGACTATCTATTTTAGAGAGTTTTTTCCTTCATAATGTGTCTATGACCACTCATGACCTTCGTTTTACTTTACTTGATTATGCCCTTAGAGGTCGCATGTGAAGATTTTGTTGTATAACTATAATTTTTTAATAGTTTCTATACAAACAATGTTAATTTTACATGGGTTTTATAGACGTTACCTAGGTACAATGTCTAGAGAACTATGGTATCCTTGGCCAACTACATGTACTAAATTTTATTTAGACTTCCCTAAATGATAACAAAGGGTTATTTATTTTATTTGGTATCTTGCTTTCTACAACATTTATTTTGACTATTCATTTGTTCTTATAATAGAACAATCCTTGTGCTTCTAAGAATTATATTTATTTTTCGTTATCATGGGTATAAACAATGTGAAAGAAATAATGTGGTTGATAAACCCTATAAGAGTCTCCTTGACATATATCACATATTTTTAATTAATTTTTTGTTCTTCTTTAGTTCTCATGTATTATATTATTGGGTTCTTTTAGTTTATTCATTTTGCATTGTTTCTTACAATTCATATTTTAAAAAGTAGCATGAAACCCTTTTTCTCATTGTCATAAGTTTACATATGTAGAATAGAAAAATTTAGAGTAAGAAATCACGTAATATTATAGTCAAACCGCACCTTCATTTACACACACACACACACACACATATGTATGTATGTATGTATGTATGTTGTATGTATGTATGTATGTCTATATATATATATATAGAGAGAGAGAGAGAGAGAGAGATATTATGGATAAGGTGGGCCTAAACGAGGGTCTACTAAAATCTCCAAACCTATTAACTATATTTTAGAGTTGTTACCATATGGATGAAGTACTTATAATTTTTCTATTAACCTTGGTAACTAACCCAACACAAAAGAAATAGTTTCAGTCCTATCTATTAATTCTATAATCTGCAAGTTATAGAACATAGGTGCATTGAAATACACATAGACACATAAATAAAAAGAGAAATACATAATGAATTTTCATTCACATATCTAAATAAAATCACTTGGACTATCATAAAAATACAATGAATAAAACGATTCTCCACCCAACCAATCAGAACGAGTACCTCTACCATAACCCCTCACACCCCCAAATTCAACTTCACACCAAGAAGAACTTTTTTAGAACAGATACCCTTCTAGGTCCACAGATGATTTCTCCTAGCAATATCATGCCTTCCTCAACACAACATCCTATCCTTTAGGAATGTATCATAATAGCTACACATCTTTCTTCAGCCTCCTCATATTAGGCTCCAAGTTCACAAGGTTGCCTTAGGATTTTCTGCTCTCACTCTGTTATCCAACCTTTTCTCAAAACTAGAATAATATATCTCTAGAAGAGAGGAAACTCAACATGTAATTTCCTCTCCCCTTTTTCCCTTATTGGGATTTTTGTAATATACTTAACTATCTCACTGCAAAATATTCTTTAGTATACTTCCCCCACCATAGATTACAAAGTTGGCCAAATGCAACATTTTTTTATTACAAAATAAAAAATAAAAAAATTACATGACACATTGATAGCTATCCCTCAACATGGGTGCATATTCTATAAAAGTAACTTCACAAGAAGGTAAATTAAATATTTACAATTCACTAAGGTGTATGACATCTCCCCCCTATGACCAAAATAACATCCTCGGTGTTTTACTTACCCTTGAATAAACTAGGGTATGCCCCAGACATAAAAAAATCATCTTCCTAAGTAGGCTCTACTAAGCTGAAGTGTTTCCACTACACTTTAACCTATGTGGTTACTTGCTTTTGTAGCATAGTTTCTCTGTGGTCTAGTATGCATAGAGGCTTCACTAGGAATTCTCTGTTTGGTTTGACCTACATCCACAACCATTAAGACATCCATTAGTTTATAACATTTATAAAAGAACATATATAATCATTGCAACTTCATTGTTTGCCTAAACATCCTGCCAATTAATGATATGCTTAATATAATGTACATATTTTTTGAGAAATGAAACATAAAATACATTGTTTAAATGTATATAACTAGGTAAATCCGGTTGATAAGTTATAGGTCTAATCCTCACAAGTACTTCAAAAGGGCCATAGAATTTGGGATCTAACCTTGTGCAGGTTTCCCATTTTAAGGTGCTTCTTTTTTTGTTTACCTTAACATATTCATGTTTTCCAACCTTAAATTCTCTGTAAGTCCAAGTTTTTTTGCATATTTTTTATACTACTCTTAGGAAACTTTCAAGTTTCCCTACATCGTTTTCATAGTTTGTTACATTTCCTTCAACATATTGGGTCCAAATATCAGTATATCCTCAGGATGAATCTAGTTAAGAGGTTTTCTACACCTTCAACCATACTATAGCTCGAATGGGCTCATTCTTAAAGAAGCACGATAACTGTTATTATAGGAAAAATCTACTAGGTGAAGATATTCTACCCACTTGGTAGGTTGTTGCATGATGTACATCCTTAGCATGTCCTCTAATACCTAATTTACCCCCTCTATTTTCCCATCCTTCTACAAATTTTAGACAATACTAATATGCACTTGGTTACCTAATCCTGTGAATAAAGCTTTCGAGAAAGCATAAGTAAATTTTAAATCTCGATCATAAATTATTGTCTTAGGTATACCATGCAAGCAAAAATTTCTTTCATAAATACATTAATAATTCGAACTAATTTATAAATCAATTACACAGGATTAAAATGTGCAAATTGCCTTTAATTATCTACCACAACCATTATTGAGTTATTTTCCACTTTGACTTGGGTAGACCTATGATAAAGTCTAAAGTGATAGTTTCCCATTTCCATTTTGGAAGGGGCAGTGGGTGAAGTAAAAAAACTAGATGTTGATGCTTAGCCTTCAGTTGTTAGCACTCTAGACATTTTGCCAAATATTTTGTTACTTCCCTTCTAATGTCTATCCAAAAGTAATACCTTCTTAAGGTAGATCAATTTTTTGTACCTAGGGTGGGAAACATAAGGACTCCTATGATACTCAACTAAGATCAGTTTTTTAATAGACCTCTTGTTAAGAACATAGATATGGTATCTATAGATCAAAAAATCATCACTGTTATTACAATATCCTATTTGTTTTTCACTTTTGTTTTCTTGTTTAATTTTCTATCGTAAAAACAAATGTTCCAAGTCTTTTAAGGTTTCACTTTGGATCTGATTTGAAAAATTAGATTTCACTTAGCTAAATGAAATTTTGTAAAAACAAATAAACTGGCCTTATACTTAAGGCATCTACCGCCGAGTCATCCTTACCTTTTAAGTCTCTTATATCAAAATCAAACTCACTCAAAAAGGTTGTCTAACACACTTGCTAGGAACTAAATGTAGGATATTTAAAAAAATTGGTCAAGCTACTATGATAAGGCATTAGAATAAATTTCTTTCTGAATAGGTAGTTTCATCGTACCTTTAAAGCATTAACCATCGATGTTAATTATAATTCTAAAGCTCTGCACCATTTGTCCTGCTCCTTCAATTTTTGGGACTCATAGGTTACCACATGACCATCTTGCATTAACACTCTTCCTACTCCCTCCTAGCATGCATATATAGGCTACAAATTCTTTCTTGGGCTCTAGAATTGATAGGATAGGGGTTTTGGTTAACATGTGCCTTAGGTTATCAAAGCTATTTTGACATTTTGTTTTCCATTTAAATTCTCTACACTTCTTTTGTAAGGAGGTCATGGGGTATGCTACGTTTGATAACCGAGCTATAAAGCAGTGGTAGTAGCCTGCTAGGCTCATAAAGGACCTAATATCTACAATGTTCTTAGGAATGAGACACTCTTAATTGTCTTTATCTTTTCTAGATCTATAGTTATCCCTTCTTGGGTGATCACATGCTCCAAATATTGAATTTGATCTTTAAAAAACTCAGATATTATATACTTACCATATAATTCATGTTTTCATAGAGTTTGTAGGACAATTCGTAATTTATTTTATTCTCTTCTAGATTTTTGGAATAAATTAAGATATCATCAATAAACGTTAACATGAACTTGTCTAGATAGCATTGAAATATAATGTTCATAAGGTTCATAAATGTGGATTGACGTGTTAGTAAGCCCAAAAGGTAGGACCACAAATATCATAATGTCCATATTGAGTCCTAAATGTAGTTTTATAGATGTCCGCCTCTCTACTTTTTATTTGATGGTATCCTAAACATAAATCAATTTTAGATAATATAGTAGCGCCCTTAACATGGTCAAAGAAATCATCAATTTGGGGAAATGGGTACTTATTTTTAATAGTTAATTATTCTATTGTCGATAATCAATGCATAACCTTAAAGTATCATTTTTTTTTTAACAAAAAGTACAGGAGCTCCCCATGGTCACACACTATGAAAAATGTACTTCTTGTTCAACAACTCTAGTAATTTCACTTTCAACTCTGTTAATTCTAGTATACTCATACGATAGGGTTCCTTAGATATTGGGGCAACCCCCGAAATTAGTTCAAGTGTAAAATTAATATCTTGATTAGGATGCAGCCTCGGGATCTCTTCAAGAAATATATATGAAAATTCTTGAACAGTGGGCATATTTTCCAAATTTAATGTCTTTTCTTTCATGTTAGAGTATCCCACTTGAATTGCATAAATTTTCCAGCCCTTCCTAATGTTTTTCTTCAATTACCAGGTTGTAATCTTTCTTAACCTTAATGGTCTTGCTATTCCTTGAATCTTATGCCTTAAAATTATCTCATTAATTTAGCTAGTGGGTTTTTCTTTATAGTTTACAATAGACCAATGTTTTCCAGCCAACCCATCCCAATCAAAATGTCATAAGAACCCAAGGGTAAAATGTTTAGATCTGGCTTTATTAGTTTTCTTGCTAGTTCTAGTGGACATTTTTCAACTTTTGATGTTACCCTCATTTTGGCTCCAGTGGCCAACCAAACCAACCACAAAAGTTTAAATTTATTAACTTGTAATTGACCTAATTCCACTATCTTGGGCTAATAAAGCTCAAAATTTTCCTATGGTCTATTAAAATTGATATAGAATGGTTGCAAATTTTACCTTCAAACTCGATCATTGTGGATTTGTGTTTGGCTTGTGAGTCCTCCAGGGAAGTATTGATTCTGAGCAAAATTCTCACCAACTCTTCCGCATTAGATTCCTCTTGAACATTTGTTGCTAGTTACATATTTTCACGGTAACGACACTCTATAAGGTAATGTGGTTCCCCATAACCCCAGCAATATATTGGGGGTTTCTAGGACTTATTGAAATCCATTTTATATTGGGTTTTGTATTATTATTTCTAAGTAAGAAAGATGGGATATTGTGTGAGAGAAAAGAGGAAATTACAAAAGATATGTTGTGGGTTGTATCTCTTCATTTCACTAGATAATATAAAAGGAAGGACTAATTGTTTCTCCATGGACGTAGCCCAAATTGGGTGAACTATGTATATCTGTGTCTCTCTTGTTTTATGCATTTCTATATTTGTGTTTCCAAAATATTTTGTGTATTTCATTGATCCATTAATTAGTTTCTAACAACTAGCATCAAATTAAAAGTTTTATTTGGATGACAAACTCATAGAAAAGAATGGTTCCCCATTCAAGTGGGATCAATGGCGAAATATGGTAGGTTTAAGATCAATAAATTTAACAAACAAAACTAATAGTTGTGGAATATGCAGATGGAATATCATTTGTATCAGAAATATTTGTACCTACCATGCAATGAAAAATCAAAGAAGTTGATGAGTGTGATGGACACAGAATGGGAGATTCTCAACAAAAAGCCACTAGGAAAACAATATAGTTGTGTCTCGTAGTGTCAGTGGCATTTAACATTTCAAAGGAAATGATAACAAAAGGTTTAATAACGACATTGGCAAAAACATAATGAAAAACCCTTTGCCTAAAATATGGTATTTCTTATGAAGTGTCTATTTAATATGAAGATGTGAGAAGGTGAATCTTTTGTTGATCATCTAAATGAGTTTAGCATGGTTACCAACCAATTAATTTCTATAGGGGTAAATTTTGATGATGAAGTTAGGGCCATTTTATTTTTTTGCTCACTTCCATAAAGTTGGAATGACCTATTGTCTCTAGATCTAGTACTTTAAAGTTTGGTGATATTGTTGGTGTCATCCTTAGAAAGGAAATGTGATGGAAAATCTCGAGTGAGAGATCAAGTAATGCTTTGATTGCAAAGACTAGGGGGGGGATTGAAAGGGGAAGGAACCCAAGAAATCATAATAAGTAATGAAAAGGTAGATCCAAATCTATATTAGGGATAATGTGCTAGAAATGTGGGAAGAAAGGACACCACAAGAAAGACTGCAAATTTTAGAAGGGAAAAGAAGGCAATGGAGAGCAAGAGAACAATCATGAAGCAAATGTGACAATTCATGCATTGCAAGATGCTTTGATTCTTTCATTAGGGAATATTATTGATGCTTGATTGGTAGATTCAGACGCCTAATTACATGCAACACCCGATAAGAAACATTTCAATGACTATGTTGAAAGAGATTTCGGACAGGTCTTTCCAGGTGATGATAAACCCTATATAATCGTTGGAATGGAAAAGGTTTCTATAAATAAATAGAATGGAAACTAATGGTTATTGAAGGAGTTAATAAATGTTCCAAATTTGAAGAAAAATCTAATTTCAACATGCTAGTTTGGAGGTGAAGGTTGTGTAACTACTTTTACAGACAAAACCTAGAAGGTCACTAAAGGAACCTCGGTAATAGCAAAAGGAGAAGAGGTTGGTACATTATATTTATGCAATAGTATTTCTAATTTTGTTAATGCTTTAACCTCCATAGGAATAGAATGGGATGTAGATTCTTCACTCAAGATATTTGTTGCCAGGTCTGAATCATGTTGATTTGAATTTCTATGAAAATTGCGCTTATTGAAAAACAAGAGTTATATTTCTCAAATTTGGGAAGCAAAAGAAAAGCGAAAAATTATATTTTTTGCATACAAGTGTATGGGGACATGCTAAGGTATCATGTCTCAGTGGTTGTCGCTCTTATGTTACTTTTATTGATGATGTAACTCAGAAAACCTAGATTTATTGTGTTAGGTCCCTATACTACTACTCTAACCCCTTATTGTTATTAGTACAACCCCCTTATTATGTTGTTCTACCCATCTAGTCCCCATATTGTTATTATTGTGGCCCATAAAAGCCCACTATTGTTATTATTGTGCCCTTACATTGTTATTGTTATGTCGGCTCTCATTATATTATGACCCCTTAGACTCCTATCTATGGAAAGGAGGTCTTGTCATTTGTATCATCCAAGAATTTTTTGTTTTTGTAATGTAAAAGAGGTTTCCCCCTCAAACAGGCTGAATTCTAATGCATTTATCTTTATTTTCTATCTTTTTTTGAGTTGGTTCCATAACATTTGGTATCAAAGCTTTGGATTCTAGGGTTTCGTTGCTCCAAAATAGGTCAACATGGAATTTTCACTATAACATCTTTTTTGTGAAGTTTAAGAATCTAAAACAAAAAACCATTTGATAAGAAATTGCATTGCATCTCGAGTCTGAATTTCAGATCTTTTCTCACTATATTTTCAGATATATGATCTACGAAAGTTAGGGTCTTTTCAAGCTCCAAAATTTCATCTAAAACAGATCATCGTGGAAGTTTCGCTATAACTTGTTCTATACAAAGTCTCAGAAGCTATTAAACAAAAAACCCATTTGAGAAGAAAACGCACTGAACCTCAGATCCAAATTTCAGATCTTGTCTTCCTATATTTTCATATATATGATCTGAGGAAGTTAGGGTTTTTGCAGACTCCTGAATTACATCTTAAACAAGTGACGTTAGGAAGATCATCATAGATTTCTCTCTGAGTTTCTGATTGAAATTTCATAAGAAGTTCCAGAAAGAGGATGAACAATAGTTTTTTTGTATCAGTTTTAGGTCCTAAGGTTGAAACTATGAGACTTGGCACTTCGTACAAGTTCTCTCTACTGAATGAGTCTATAATCAGGTCATCGTGGGAGATTTGACATAACTCTTCCTTGAAGAATCCAATATTGATAAGACTTGTGAGATTTGAAGGATCACTCAGAGGGCTACTGTAGCATGCAACTCTAGAACTTGGAGATCTGAAATTACAGATTTATAGTCATTTCAAGATCAAGAAAAAGCGAGATGAGGAAGTTTGATGGCAAGGATCCAGTAAATTGGATACTAAATATGGAGAAATATTTTGATCTGCATGGTGTACCACTATTACAAATGGTACATATTGGATCTAATTATTTAGAACCAGATCAATTTTTATGGTATAAAGGGCTTTGTTCTCATAAACCACTGGATACGTGGTCAATTTTCACAGAGGAAATGATAGCACATTTTCTTGGGTTGTGTTATATTCTTTCCACATAGTTAACAGGGGGTTTGAGGGGTACCCATAACCCCACTTTATGGGGTCTAGGGCAACGCCTCGGAAAATTTTGGTTTTGGACCCTATGTTAGGTTGGGCGGACCCACCTATGGTTTTGTGCATGATTTTTGCACATGTTTTTTGGACGCGATGGTTTTCGGTCCATGGTATTGGATGCGATGGTTTTTTGGTCCATGGTATTGGACGTGATGGTTTTTAGTCCATGGTATTGGATGCTTCGGCATGTATAAATATGTATTGTAACATTGAAAGGAATATAATGAAAAATCAAGCTGGTAGTCCTGGTTTTGGGATCTAGGGGAAAATATCTATGCATATGTGTTTTATGTGTTATGCTCTCACATTTTTATTTTTCCTGTGATTTAGAATTCGTATGTAGGTAATTTCTGTATAGAGTTAAAACCTAAATTTGGTATCAAAGCTGTTTTGGCTTCAAGGGGACGCCTTTGTTGCTGAGGGGTTTCGCTCGGGCCTGTGGTAGACCCTATTCAGTGGGAGATCTGTGGGATCAATTCTGGTGGTGCAAGAAGATGGCGAGCAGCGAAAAGATAGAGATTGAGAAGTTCAATGGTCACAGCTTTGAGTTGTGGAAACTCAAGATGGAGGATCTGTTGTTGGATAAAGATTATTGGATCGTGGTAGATCCGGGTACTAAACCAATGGGAGCGACCGATGAAGAATGTAAGAAGTTGGATCAGAAGGCAAAGAGCACAATACAATTGTGTGTCTCAGATTCAGTATTGTTGAATGTATCAGGGGAAACTACGACAAAGGCTCTGTGGGACAAGTTAGGGACTTTGTACCAATCTAAGTCTCTGGTGAATAAACTGTTCCTGTGGAAAAAACTGTATAACCTGAGGATGAAAGATGGAGACTCGATGATAGAGCATCTGAATGCGTTTAATACTGTGGTAATTCAGTTATCATCTGTTAATATTAAAATTTCAGATGAAGATAAGTCCATCAGTTTATTTTGTTCTCTACCAGATTCGTGGGATAGTCTGGTTATTGCAATAGATAGCAATGTAACTGCTTTTCAGTTTGATGAAATAGTCTCAGCCTTGCTGACGAAGGAGATGAGGCGGAAAAATACGGACAACCAAAATGGTGATGCCTTGTATGTACGAGGATAGTCCCAGAACAGAAAAAAAAATAAGTCATCGAGTTGGACATCTAAATCTAGAGGGAGATATAAATCTCCAGGAAAACCTACAAAGGTGGTGTGCTGGAAATGTGGAAAGGAAGGGCACTTCAAAAGGGAGTGTAAATCTAAAACTCCTGATAAAGGAAAGGGATCTGATGATGCTCCTTCTACAGAGGTGAAAACCACCTCAGATGAAGGTGGGGATGTGTACTTGGCTTCTTCAAGTACACATGTAGATCATGAGGCATGGTTGATTGACTCAGGTGCATCCTTTGACTTCACTCCCCTTAGAGAGTGGTTCTGCGAGTATAAGAAATACAATGGGGGTGATGTCTTCTTAGGAGATGATAGGAAGGCTAGAATCATTGGTCGCGGAAAAGTAAAGTTGAAGTTGCAAGGTGGAAGGGTTAGAACCCTTCCGGGTGTTTTGCATATTCCTCCGTTGGCCAGAAATCTGATTTCTGTAAGCAAGTTGGATGATGCAGGTGTAAAGACAATGTTTGAAGATACAAAGAGAAATACCTTCTTTAGCCGATTGATAAATCTCAAACAAAAGTGTTCAATGGCAAAGCACATTGAGGACTTGATATAAGGGTAAAGGGTATTCCAGCGAAGTAAAGGATTCATGTCCTCATAAGTACTTTAAAGGATAACATTCAAGATGAGGTTCATCTTTAGGAATCTGATTCATTGGAGAAGGTACTTAGGTGGGCAAGAAAAATTGAAAGCAAAATTATGGAAAAAAGGAATCCCACCACTCATGACTATAATTAGGGAAGTGTTTCTCGTCCTAGCCTTTCACAACCTACAACGTTTACCCCACAAAAATTGGAAGAGAAAAGAGAAAAAGGGCTTTGTTACAATTGCGATAGCAAATGCACTAAAGGTCATAAGTGTGTTGAGAAGAAATTATTTTACATAGAGTATGAAGAGGAGGAACAAAAAGATCAAGAAACATCAAAGATAGAGGATATATGCCAGGACCCAACCCAAGAGAAAGAAGAAATGAATCCGACCATATCTTGTAAAGCATTGGCAAGAATTACCACTCCTCAAACTCTCAAGATAAAATGACATATCAAGAAGAAAAAGGTTCAAGAAGCGAAAGATCACATCAAGAAAGAAGAAATGAATCCAACCATATCTTGTAATGCATTGACCGAAATTACCTCTCCTGAAACTATTAAGATATAAGGATATATCAAGAAGAAAAATGTTCAAGAAGTGAAAGATCACATCGAGCATCAAGAAATGAATCCGACCATATCTTCTAAAGCATTAGAAGAAATTACCACTCCTAAAACTCTCAAGATAGAAGGAAATATCAAGAAGAAAAAGGTTCAAGCAGTGAAGGGTCACATCAAGTATCAATAACAAGTTCTCCAACTTTTAAAGGATAATGCCACTTTGGTGCAGAATCAAATGAAACCACATGTAGATCAACATCGCAGTGAAAAAAGTTTTGATGTAGGTGATTGGGTATTTTTACAGCTACTTCTCAAGCAAGCTATTTATGAGAAGGAAATGTTGGAAATACTACATACACTTAAGCAATGGCGACTTTACCCAATGGGAAGACACTTCAATGTAAAAATGGATCATGATAGTCTTAAATACCTTTTAGAACAAATATTATCTTTAGAAGAACAGAAAAAATGGGTCACAAATATGTTGGGTTATGACTTTGAAATCATCTACAGAAATGGAAGAAAATTTTTGTTGGAGATGCACTCTCAAGAAAGGATGAGGATGTGGAAGAATTGTTTTGTGTTATTTCTATTGTCCAACTAGATTGGGTAAACGAAGTAAGGTATGAATGGAAAAATGACAAAGAAGTGTGGCCACTTATTCAAAAATTGCAAAATATCCCAATTCAAACAATATTGCCAGAACTTGAAGAGGAAGGAAAAATAATATTGGAACCTGTAGTAGTCACAGAAACAAGAACCTGACAGCTATGAAATCAATCAATTTCAGAGTATCTCATCAAGTGGAAGAACTTACCCACTGAAGATTCCACATGGGAGGACAATAATTTTATATAGAAGCATCAAGAACTACTCAAGCGTTGAGGACAACACTTTTTGAAGGAGAGGTCATGTTAGGGCCCTATACTACTAGTGTAACCCCTTATTGTTATTAGTAAAACCCACTTATTATATTGTTGTGCCCATGTAGTCCCCATATTGTTATTATTGTGCGCCATATAAGCCCACTATTGTTATTATTGTGCCCTCACATTATTATTGTTATGTCAGCTCTGATTATAGTATGACCCCTTATATTCCTATATATAGAAAGGAGGTCTTTTCATTTGTATCATCCAAGAATTGCTCATTTGTGTAATGTAATGGAGGTTCCCCCTTGAAGAGGCTAAATTCTAAGGCATTTATATTTCTTTTCTATCCTTTTATGAGTTGGTTTCATAACATATTGTATTCAAAATAAATGTGAATTATTTGATACTTTTAGGATATGGAAAGCTTTAGTTGACAATGAGACAAGAAAGAAGTTGAAGTGTCTCAGATCAGACAATGGAGGTGAATATTACAGTAAATATTTTGATAACTATATTTCAGAGCATGGAATTCAAAGGGAGAAGACAGTTCGAGGAACACCACAAGAAAATGGTGTCTCAGAAAGGATGAACAAGACAATCATGGATCATGCAACATGCATTAGATTTCATGTAGGATTTCCCTTACAATTTTGGGTAGATGATATAGATATTTTTGCTTATCTAATAAACAAATGGAATTCCAATTTTTTGGATGGTGTTGTTCGAGAGGAGGAATCGACATGTGAAAAGGTAAACTACTCATTTTTAATGATTTTCAGTTGTGAAGCTTTTACCAACATTAATAAAGAAAAGAACAAAGCTTGAGGAAAAATCAAATAAATGTACCTTTATTGGATATGGTGTAAGTGATTTTGGTTATCACTTATATGATTATGAAAATGAAAAAATCATTAGGAGAAAATATGTCATATTCAATGAAAAGGTATTGTATAACGATCAAATGCAGAGAACGAAACAAGAAAAAGAAAACAAATAATATCGATTGCTTGATGAGATCATAGAAAAAGTAAAGGTGTCTCAAAAATCATAATGATTATAAGCCACAACAACAACATCAACCACAATAACAACAAGCACCTGAAACACCTAAAAATGGTGTTCGAAGATTTATCAAGATAAGTAGATCCCATGAATGATACTCTCCTTCATTATATTACGCATTGTTAACTAATTTTGGTGAATCAAAAAGATATGAAGAAGAAATGCAGGTAGAAACCAAGACGAAGTGGGAGAAAACCATGGAAGAAGATACCGACTCCTTGATGCATAACCAGACTTGGGACCTAGTCAAGTTGCATGTAGGTAAAACAACATTGCAAAATAAAACGGAAGGAAGAAGATGGAGTTAAAGAGAGGTATAAGGCTAGACCCGTGGTGAAGGGGTTTGCATAAAATAAAAGTATAGAATTTGATGAAATGTTTTCTCTTTTTGCTAAAGTGACTTCAATCAGAACTATTTTAAGTGTTGTTATAGCAGAATATTTGCATCTCGAGGAACTCGACGTGAAGACGACCTTTCTGCATGGGGATTTTGAAGAAGAATTGTATATGCACCAGCCACAAGGGTTTGATGTCAAAGGGAAGGATAAGTTAGTGTACAAATTTTAGAAGAGCTTGTATGTCTTAAAACACGCTCCAAGGCGGTGGTATCTAAAATTTGATAGGTTTATGTTTGAACAAGGCTATACTAGATGTCACTCTGACCATTGTGTTTATATTAAAAACAAAAACGATGGAATTTATATTATATCTTTACTGTATGTAGATGACATTCTTGTTGCACGATCTAACATGTAGGAAACAAATTTCTCAAAGGAAAATTGGAAAATTCATTTGGAATGAAGGATTTGGGCGTTGTAAAACAAATCCTTGGTATGAGAATAACTAGAGACATACAAAATCACAAATTAACATTGTCTCAAAGTGAGTACATAGAAAAGGTGTTGGAAATATTTAATATGCAGAATTCAAAGCCAATTAGTACACCTTTGGCTAGCTCCATTTCAAATCAAGTAAGGAGATGTGTCCCAAGACTGACGAAGAGATAGGTGACATGTGTAAAGTTTTGTATACATCAACAATTGGAAGCTTAATGTATGCAATGGTCTGCACATGGCCTAATATTACACATGCAGTGGGAGTTGTAAGCAAGTATATGAACAATCCAGGAAAAGAGAATTGGATGAAAGAAAAGGGATTCTTAGGTATTTGAGAGGTACCAAAAATCAAGCATTATACTTTGGTGGCTCAAAAAATTCTCTACAAGGATATGTTGATGCAAATATGGCAGGTGATAGAGGTAATAGGAGGAGCACCTTAGGGTATGTGTTAACTATAGGTCGAACAACTATCATGTGGATTTCAAAATTTTAAAACATTTTTGCACTTTCAAAAATGGAAGTAGAGTATGTTGTTGCGAGAGAAGCTAGTAAATAAACAATTTCGTTACAAAGGTTTATGAATAAATTAGGAAAGAAGTAGGAGAAGGGAAGGTTATATAGTGACATATAAAGTGCCATTGATACTGCAAAGAACTCAAAATTCCATTCCAATACTAAACACATACAGTTCAAGTACCATTTCATATGGTTAGTGTTGGAAGATGGACAAATGAAACTTGTAGAGATACACACTAGCCAGAATCCTAAAGATATGTTAACAAAAGTTGTAACGAAGGAGAAATTGAGATACTGCTCAGTTTTAATTGGTCTTCATATATGATGGTAAATATGAGAAACAAACAGGTCCAAAGTGGAAGCATTATCCATCAAATGAAGTAGCGATGGAGTTGTTATAATCAGTCTCCAAGCGGGATATTATTTGGTGTGGAGGCTGATTATCTTCCTTATTATTCATAGGCTTTTGTTTCGATCGCATTGGATCATGTTACTAATAGGGTGGAAACACCACCCATTTAATATTCGTTAGGGGGATCTAGGGTGGGTGACAATGATTTTATGTGCCCCCCTCGGAAGGGTTTGGGGGAAATGCCCCTGATTCTAAAAATAGATGAAATATTGGCTTGTAAATATTGTAATTCCATAGTCAATATGGCTCGTTAATTAGGAGGATAATATGATGGTAGAAGTTAGTTAATTTAGAGTTTTTTTCCCTAGAAGGAAGCCCTTGGTTTATATTAGGCAATTGTATTGTAGTTTTGTTTTATTATATTTGAGCAAGAAAGAGAGAGAAGATTGTGTGAGAGAAAAGAGGAAATTACAATGGACCTCTTGTAGGTTATATCTCTTCATTTTGTTGCATAATATAAAATGAAGGACTGGTTATTTCTTTGTGGACATAGCCCAAATTGGGTGAGCCACATATATCTGTATCTCTCTTGGTTTATGTGTTTCCGTGTTTTTCCTTCCACAATATTTTGTGTATTTCATTGCTTAGTTAATTAATTTATAACAGGTAAAATATCTATTCTTAAAATGTTGCTATAATTTATCCTACAATATTCCTTGATCATCAATTCCATGAACTATCTTAATTTCTTCACACCATAAAGTCACCTTCCCTTGGAGTTGATAAATTTCTAGACGATCCTTCATATTGCTACCATATTCATAAACATGAAAATACTTATTAATGTTTACCAACCAAACTTCTTCTCCTTCGTCATATTCACCATAATAAATGGAGGTCTTGTTTTCTGAAATTCCCCTTGAAACTCCATTTTCTAGGTTTTCACTCATTTTTGAGATTTTGGCTGAGAAATATTTTATGACTCTTCTTCCTCAATTTATTTACCACCATTAGATTAACATGTAAAACTTTTCTTCATAGCACTATCCTCCCTCCATCTATATAATTGTAATTTATTTCCATTGTCAGGAGTTGGGGTTGAAGTCCTTTGATTTTTCTTATCATTTAAAATTTTAAGTATCCTCTCGTGATCCATCAACAATTGTTCATTGTGAGCACTCAAGCTTTTTTTTCTCCTAATTGTTGCACTATGTCGAACAAAATTGCAGATGTGGACTGAGGTTATTCACTTAATTGCACCCACATTCTTGGATTAGGACATAGAAAGGGTGAAAAGCTTGGTCCTCTAGGTAATGATGTCATATTACCAACTCCTCTTTCTTCCATTCTGTGAAACATTAAACATATTTTATTTTATTTTTTAGGCTTACTTTTGAATAGGCCATAGTATTGTAACCATGGCTCTAATACCACTTGTAACATGCCTTCGCAAGTACACTTGTAAAGTTTGAAAAATGTCATTTTTTTTCTATTTAACAATGCTTGAAATTCCACATGATCGAGTTAAAATTACCTTACTAAAATATCACCAAACAATTATTGAACTTTATACCCTTTGTCAATATAATTTTCACTATAATCCCTCATTCCAAATGGCATGTGAATTGTAGTTTTCTATATCACCACATGAATTATTGATGACCTATGTAACCCTATAGATTCTATGCATCCATTGATAAGGTTATATCTACATGACTATAGTGTATCCTTGACATAGGGTTTTGAATTTATTATAAATTTGAGTCTTTGTATGATATCAATGTCAAACCCAAGTTAATAATTTTAATGTTTATGTTATGTTCTAGTTCATTAAAATATTATCAACATGAGGACTATGGAAAACTTGAAGGATAATTCAACACAATACAATTTGTTTTACCATCAAGTTCATCGAACCTACAAAAGTGTCTAGTTAGCATACTTTATTTTTCTGCAAGAGATGCCATGTCACAGATTGCGTAGATGAGGTGTCACTGATCCAAGTTGTTAATGTTTATGGTTTTAAGATCAATGATGGTGATGAAAACTTGTCAGTTATGGAAACTACCACACCCCAACCATTCTCTTGAAACTCAATTGCACCCTCTCACCCTTTGGCAAGATTTCTAACCCTTATCTCATGCTTTGTCAAAATTTCTCACCATTTCATAGACTCTACGGCTCTAAAACCCTCTGCAATAGGTAATATTGGTTTTTCCTATCAGGGTTTCCACCTTAATTGTGAAAACTTTTCTCTCATAAAGTATCGGTATAGTTAATTGTTAAGAATTCTCTTCGAGTTTTCATTTTTCAATCTGAGGGTTTCTCATGGATTTTGTCCTAATTGAAACCACAAATACCAACGAACAAGGTAATTAGGATCTATTGAAGAATGTTTATTCACAGAAAAATTTCTTGGTGTTATAGGGTGTAATAATAACATGGTTAACAACTCTTTTTTGTTCTTTTCCAAATTCATTGTAGTAACTAAATTCGTGACTATGTGTTGGGTGTGAGAGCCATGAGAGAAGTTTGAACCCTTCCCTTCAGGTAAGACCCTAGTAATTAGGGTTAGTTCCCATATTATTTTATTTTCCTTGATGAATTTAGACTAAATAAGCTCCCTTGGGGGTGGGCGTTGTCCTTCCATAGATACAAGCTTTAGTCCCTAGTAGTAATGAAGGTTAAGAGTTTTAAAACAATGTTCTGATGATTTATTTCACTTCCTTATGCATATCATTTAACGTTCCAACCAAGAGCCTTACCTAGATGTAGGGACCATAAGGCCTTTGGCTTAAAACCCTCACTCGAGACTGTATATTTTAGATGTAGTTGTTTCCTTCATAATATATCTACGATCTCTCATGACCTTGGCTTTACTTTACTTAACTGTGCCCTTCGAGGTTGCCTATGAAGATTTTGTTGTATATATATTTTATTTTTTATTTTTTCTATACAAACAATGTTGACTATACAAGGTTTTTATAAATGTCATCTAGGTTCATTGTGTGGAGAACTATGGTCTCCTTCATCGATTGCATGTACTCAATTTTATTTACATTTTACTAATTCTTTTTGTTCGTGTTTTTCATCTATTTCTCATTTTTTGTGTAGCATGAACCATTGAAATTATGCAACATGGGTACTACTTGGATGAGTAATTATATTCCACATCCAATGAGTGCCCCCACTCAAAATTTCAGTAAAACCATAGGGAGATAAATTGAAAATGTAGTTTTTTTCTTTTCCCTCTACAATTTGATGATGTAATATAATATTATTGTATTATTTGCACTATTATTTTATAATATTCATTAGTAGCCCATTTTAGACCTCAAAATTTCTCTTATGACATCCATAGTAGCCTTTTCATAACAGTGACCTTTCCAGGTCCACATATGATTCCTCCTCGTAGAATTGTTCCTTCCTAAAGAGAGTGTCCTATCCTTAAGGAATGTAGCATAACAAATTCTCAACTTACATGGTCCTCCTCCTACGAGGCTACAAGTTCACAAGGTTACCTTAGGCTTTTCCCCTCTCACCCTCTTGTCCAACCTTTTCCCAAAACTGGGATAATATATCTCTTGGTGAGAAGAATCTAGGAAGGCAACTACCTTTCCCCTTTTTCCCTTGTTGAGCTCTCCCTAACTCTCTTTGTAACTATCTAAGTGTGAAATTTTCTCTAGCATCTTGCCCCCACCATTATTTACATATTTTTCCAAATGCAACGTTTTCTTAATATAAGATTAGAAGAAACATATACTTACATCACACATTCAAACCTGGCCCTCAGCATGGGCACATAATCCATAAAAGTAGATTTACAAAAGGTAAATGAAATATTTACAAGTCATTTGGGGGTATTGTACATTCTTATATCCATTTAAGTTATAATCAATATGTAATCGAGCTTGTTGTTCCTAAGTCTATCTCTTCGTGTCTATCAGACATACTATTTAAGAGAGGTCTATACAACTGTAAAATGTTGAAGTTGTGCTACCACTCTAACATCTCTTTGAACAAATCAATAGATGCCAATTTGCTTTATGTAAATTTCTAATGAAGTATTTAAAGTGTCGAAATTTACCAAAGAAGAAAAAGGTGATTGAAAGTTAAAACATTAATAATTTAGTTGATAACTAATTTTTACATTTTAGTATGAGGGAGATGTGTAATTCCTTCAACATTAAATGGAGGTTTACATATGGCCTCTAATTTTTTTTGTAATTGATCTAAGGAATAATAATATAATATATAATAATAATATATATAATCTTTTGTTAATTATACTTATCATCTTTTAAATAGAGGATAATATTTTGAGATTTTAAAATAGATATTTTCACTTTTAGTAAGACATGTTAATTCATTTAATTCTATGTATTTAAAAATATTAATATAAAACAAAAAAGAAATTCTATTGATTTAAAAGATAATTATTGAGTAATATTATATTAATATTTATATATTTAATATTTATATATATGATATTAGTATAGTATATATAGATAGATAGATAGATAGATCTAATAAGAATGGAATGGTTCAATTTTTCATGTAATTTTTATAAATATTATAATATAAATAATTCAATGTGTATATAAAAAGGAAGAGGGAGTTCATATCCCACATATATGGATTGTCCTAGTTATGAGGGGTCATATATTTAAAAATATACAAATAATACAAATACATTTTAAGGTAGACAATGTGGGTTATAATAAAATATTTCAATGGACATGTTGAGGAAAATATTTCAATCTCAACTATGTATCTAATTTTTATAGAGATCTCGGCAAGTAACTCAGAATTATCCAATATTTCTACTCCAATATGGATATGAGTATTAATACAAACATAACTAAATTCATAATAGTTAAATCCAAAAATATCACCTTTGATGCTTCCATTTATGATAACTTTATTGAGGAAGTTCCTCCATACCAATTCTCAGAAATAGCATCTATCATAAGCTCAATTGGAATTAAACAATTGAGAAAAGTATAAATGAAGGTTGAAAAAATTACTATGGCCATGAAAACAATTTTAAGTCCATAGATCATTGGATTTGGGATTAAAGAAGAAGCTCCTTTTTTAGGCACATCACTCTTTTTATTCTAATGCATGTGAGGTTTGTTGTTGTGGTATATCTAGAGTGTTATTAAGAAATATTAAACATATTAAAAACTATTTTATAACCTAAAACCTTAACATGAATGGAAGTATTCCCTAGCCAATATTTTTTATTGAACCAAGTGTTAACCCAACTCAAAGCATGGATATAAATAGGTATCTTAAGTATAAGAAAAAGTTGTTATGTATAAGAGGAAGTTATACAACAGAGATGCCAATGATTTCCTAAAACTTCTTCTAACTCTAGCTAAAACCCACACCTTTGCCTCAAGCAATGTTGGCATAACGATTCCTAGTATTGGTTGGACCATTAGGGAATAAGGGAGAATATAATCTTGTAGAATCAAGATAATATGGAAAATATTATTACTTTTACATTTAAGGAGAAATTATAGGGAAACAAATATTAGAGGGAAAAAAGAAACTACAATATTATAACGAGGTGATCAATCCCAATCTCAAAAACCAAACCAAAGTTATCATTTCGTCTTGAATAATGTTAAGAAAAATATAAGCATCGCCAAGATTCGAACTAATTTTCATGAGCTTCATAATGAAAATGGACATTGGTGAGTTCCCATAATTCCATGTGGTGAAATATTTTGTTAAGTCGGACGGTTGAAAATGAAAATAACTTTCTCTTAAACTACACATCTTATACTTACATTCTATCTCTTTTTCGGAATATTTGTCATACTACCAATCTTCTTGAATTTTTAATTCAAAAAAACTATGGTGATTTCGAAGACTTCTCTCACTTTTTTTTTTAGGGTAGAAATAAAGTGTTAAAGAGTTGTAATTAATCTCTTACCTGCTTAAGCTGGATAGACTTTATAGGTCTTAGTGAACTTAACATTAATAATGAGCATCATCGTCATGATAATAAAGTAAATAAGAAAAAAATATAATTAAGACATTTTATTAATGTGTTGCTCAAAATTGACATAGTGGATGTGTAACTTATTCCATGCTTAGCATGAAATTCACACATACAAACACACACATATGGACCTAGAAAATATCCAAAAATTACTTGTACTTGGATAAAAACTCATATTCTTTAGACATAAGGAAAGAGATAAATGACCCAAGATTTAGAGGCATCTTGTAGGAGTGAAATCTTGACCTTATATAGACTACTAATGGTTAATTCCATGTGGCTTGGTTTTCATTCAATAGTAATAATGAGTCATCTTGTATTCTCAATAGCAGCTGGTGAAAGTTTGATGCAGGAGCATCCAGCTCACCGTAATTGCGCAGAAAGAATTCCAACCAGGTTCAAAAGCTAGTGATCGATTGGACTGTTAAATTCTTATGGAAATAATTTTTCTTTTATTTTATTTTACAAAGTCAGTAAATTTAGACATCTCTTTTTATTTTCAGTTAGGATTACTGTGGCTCAATTGTTAGTTAGGGAGTAGTCCATGTAATTAGGGAAATAAGAGCCAACTATTCCTACAAGTCTTGGAATACCAAATGAATATAGTTATTAGCGAAAGTAGGAATTTTGTAACCATATTCTGTATCAGTTGGATTAACTCTAAACACCAACTAAAAACAGAGAACTATAAAGACAAATCAAATGTAATAGAATGGGGTTCAATTCAGTAGAGGAGAGTTGAGTTAATTAAGAAGAAGAAGAAATAGAAACAGTCAGAGCATTCAAACAGAAAGCCATTGTCCATCTACACCATCTGTATAAGTGATTACTTAAGTGCATTTACATTTTTACTGTCTGTTAAATTACTGTACAAATAATATTCATTAATTTGTTATTGCAACTATGCAAACATGAGTCGCAGTCAAATACTAAGCAAGCAGACGAAGTCACAGTGATTCACAATTACAAAACCAACAGTCATCGATTCATTCTCACACGCGGTTGAACAAGAGTTCCAGTATACAACATTCAAACAACGATGGCAGGGTATTTGCACATGAACATTCATTATTTTTCCAGTGTTCGATGACATAAAGACCAACTAACAATCTAGAATCCAAATGCGCAGAGGTAACTAAAATTACACATTCTCTTTTATATTCAAAGTTTCATTTAAATCATCGAAGGACCGAATTTACAGTAGCTATCAGTAGAGCCAAAAAACCTTACGTAAGGCAAAATCCATCAATACATAAACAGAGCCGAGTACGACTCATAGTCGGAAAAGCTTGTTAATTAGAAAAAACCCAGACTCAGGGTTTGAACAAAAACAAACAACGAGTGGTTCCAAAATCTTATACATTTCATATAGGAGCAACGAAACACAAATACAGTCGAACAAAATGCACACAGTGACCAAGGAACGAGACCAGGAGATGGGTCTTTAATAGCAATCTAGACTGCAGCAAAATATTGGGGTTTAAGGCCTATCCGGAAAGAGAACGACCGAACCAACTAAGCGTTGGAAGATACGCTGCCCAGGTCACCAACAGAGACCTGCAAAGACATGAATGCATGTGCATTAGAATGTACAGTATGAAGAAAACTCAAAGGAAATAAGAATACATGTAGGAAGCTAAAAAATTCCAAAGGGATTTACCTGGAAAGAGCAGCCGAATACAGTTGTATGACAACCTGAACGAGACCGAGAGACTGTCGACCAAAGGAACGAATTTGGTTAGTTCCTGGACGAGATGGTAAGTCATACTGAAGTAGGGACGAGAGTAGTTACCCTTTCCAAACAGGAGACGCGTGCCTGAGAAGTCCTGTGCTTACAAGCCAATACAGTGCTGCACTGTGAGAAAGCTGAATAACCACAAGCAAACAATACCGAAAACAGATTCGAACCAGAGACATCAAAGAACCAGAATAAGTATAGCAAAATACAGTGACTTCCATTGATGGCTACGAAGGAACCCGAGCAAGAATCATAATATATATACAGACAACAGGTATAATAACCATAACCAGAGACAAGCAATATACTCAGGAACCCACGCATGCAAGGGAAAGAGAAATAGCAAAACCACTTACCGAAGTTAAGCCACGGAACGAGGCCGAGTAGCGTTGAAAACCAAAAACTGTTGCCATTAAACGTATAAACAGATTAACCAGAGGCGGATTCAAGTTCTCAGATAGCACAAGGAGCTGAACATACCCACAGCTTAACGCACACAGTATTCTGTTGCAGAGACCAACAAACCCTCAGCTATAGCAGAATACCTCAGAGAAAAAATCACCAAAGAACAATCAAGAGAATGCCGTGAAGAGTTAGGGTTATGGCGCATAAGTTGGACGGGAGCCATTTCGAGGCAGCGTACAGACATTTACTCCCCGCATTAAATTTCTCCAACTCCCAACTTCAAAAAACCCCGCGGACAGAGATATTTGTTTGCCACGTAATCCTTCCAAATCACACATAAAAAGTGCAAAGTGTGTGCCAAGTGGGCTGGGTCCCATCAGAGTGGTACCAGAGCAGATTAAGTTGAAGAGATTTGGGAAAAAAGGATGTAGGTAGACGAGGACGAGGTCAAGGTGCTCGTAGAATGGCAGATGAGGCATTACGAGAAGAACTCAGAGTTCTTACTGCTTGGTTGGAAGCAGTAGAGGAAGGCAGGAGAAGAGATCCAGAAATGGGTGATGTGAGTGAAGAAGAAGTGGAAGTGGTAGCAGAGGGGCCTGAAGGCGAATCAGCAGAAGTGAAATTACTGAAGTCTGTCTTATTGTCAAACAGAAGACCAAAACCAGGACTCCCGACTTACGATGGTAGTTTGTCTATTGATGTTGTGTTAGATTGGATTAGTGAGATGGACAAGTATTTTGAATGCGAGGAAGTTAGTGAAGACCGTAGGGTCAAGTTTGCATCAACAAAGTTGAAAGGACACGCAGCTCTGTGGTGGGACAGTGTCCAGAATGAGAGAAAGAGATTGAACAAAACACCGATTAAAACTTGGACAAGCATGGTAGCTAAATTGAAGGGCAGATTTCTGCCAAGGGATTATCAAATCGCGTTACATAGACAGGTACAAAATTTGAGACAGAGGGGACTGATTGTGAAAGAATATACAGAGGAATTTTATCGAGTGAATTTGCGAGCTGGATACACAGAGGATACAGCAGAAAGGACAGCCAGATATGTTAATGGACTGAGGATGGATATTTTGGATGAAATAAGCATTTTGTCTCCAAATAATACTGAAGAGGCATACCAGAGCGCAGTTAAAGCAGAGGAGAAAATTAACCAAAGACAGAATGCCCGTAGAGGATGAGGGTCTACTTGAGGAAGAGGCCAGTCCTATGGCAGGGGCAGGACTGCCAGCAACAGCGAGGAAGCTAGCAGTTCAAGGACTTCCGGAACAGAAGAAAAAGGAGACTGAACGAAAGGTGGCAAATCGTTCCAACGCGACAGAGGAAATGGCCGTGGAAGGGGTACTGGTTATCAGTGCTATAGATGCCACAAGTGGGGGCACCACTCGTTTGAGTGCCCAGAAACAGATTCAACGGGACAGCGAGGCGCATATGTGGCGCAACCGGAGGAAGAAGCAGCACCCCCTCAAGAGGAAAAAAATGCCCCAGAAATGGGAGAAGCTTTAGTGCTGCATAAGGTATTACTGATACCAGTTGATGAGAGTGTCGAACAGATGCAGTGGAAAGCTCTGTTCAGGACAATTTGCAAATCGCAGGGTAAGTGCTATAAGATGATAATCGACAGTGGAAGTACGGACAATTTGGTGTCCATAGAGATGGTGGAGAAGTTGGGACTGAAGCGTTTAAAACACCCCAGTCCGTATCGAGTTTCATGGCTACAAAAGGGGCACTAGTTACTGGTGGACGAACAGAGTGAAGTTGAATTTCAAATAGGACGATATAAGGATAAAATCATTTGCGATATTATGCCAATGGACGTATGTCATATCTTACTGGGCAGACCTTGGCAATATGATAGAAACGTGACACACGATGGAGTGATGAACTATTATAAGTTCGAAAAAGATGGGGTCAGGAATACCCTTGTGCCTATCAGAGAAGAGAAGGAAACATCTGAAGTAAATGAAACCAAGGCATTGCTAATGAGTAGAAAACAGTTTTTAAAGCAGGTTGAGAACAATGAAATAAGTTATGTTGTAGTCAAGAAGACAAGGAAAGTCCTATTGCATACAGAGATAACAGATTTACCTATAGAAATACAACAGATGTTGGAAGAATTTAAAGATATAGTAGTGGATGACTTGTGAGACAAGTTACCTCCCAAGCGGAGTATTAGCCACCATATTGACTTCATACCTGGAGCCAGCTTACCAAATAAGGC
Source organism: Pinus taeda (assembly GCA_000404065.3). Taxonomy (NCBI): domain Eukaryota; kingdom Viridiplantae; phylum Streptophyta; class Pinopsida; order Pinales; family Pinaceae; genus Pinus; species Pinus taeda. The sequence goes on along the minus strand of APFE030967683.1, from coordinate 15,083 downwards.
AACCTATCGAATGAGCCCGAAGGATAATGAAGAAATCAGGAAACAGGTGCAGGAACTACTGGACAAAGGATTAATTAGAGAAAGCTTAAGCCCATGTGCTGTACCAACACTTCTCGCCCCCAAAAAGGGAGGAGAATGGCAGATGTGCACTGATTCCAGGGCCATCAATAAAATCACCATCCGGTACAGATTTATGTTACCGCGTATGGATGATATGATGGACTGTTTGAGTGGGGTAGCTTATTTCTCTAAGACAGACTTAAAAAGAGGATATCACCAGATTCGGATACGAGACGGAGACAAGTGGAAGACAACTTTTAAAACAAATGAAGGATTATATGAATGGCTGGTCACGTCGTTCGGGTTGAGAAATGCACCCAGCACATTCATGAGACTCATGAATGAGATGTTAAAGGAGTATATTGGGAAATTTGTAATTGTTTATTTGGACGACATCCTTATTTTTAGCAAGACGAAAGAAGGACACTTCTGGCATGTGCACAAAGTGTTGGAAAAGCTACAGCAAAACAAGTTATTAATAAATTTGAAGAAATGTAGGTTTCTGCAAAGAGAGTTAATTTATCTGGGATTTGTGATAGCAGAAAATGAATTGAAGATGGATCGAGAAAAGGTAACAGCAATAATGAATTGGACATCACCGAAAAATTTGTTTGAGGTACGTAGTTTCCATGGATTGGCAAGTTTCTATAGGAAGTTTATTAAGAATTTCAGCGAAATTTGTGCTCCTATGTTAGAAACCATCAAAAAGGCCAGCCAACCTTTTCGATGGACAGAAGCAGCAGAGAAACATTTTCAACTATTGAAAAAGAAGGTAACAGAAAGACCGATTCTCAGGCTACCAGATTTTCAAAAATTATTTCAGGTACGTTGTGATGCTAGTGGAACAACAATCAGGGCTGTACAAAGTCAAGAGGACAGACCTATAGCATTTTTCAGCGAAAAACTGAATGAGAGTAGGCAGAAGTACTTCTCATATGACAAAGAATTTTATGCAGTGGTACAGGCTCTAAGACACTGGAGGCATTATTTGTTAGGGAACGAGTTCGTGCTGTTTTCAGATAATTCTGCATTACAATATGTAATGCAGCAACACAAACTCAATCATAAACATGCCAAATGGGTGGAGTACTTACACAGTTTTAATTTTGTGCTGAAACATATCAGTGGACAAGCAAATAAGGTGGCCGACGCATTAAGTAGAAAAGCCCTACTTTTGCAGGAAAACACTGTACAGGTTTTGGGTTTTGAATATTTACGAGATCTTTACAAAACAGACACAGATTTCAGAGAAGCCTATGAGGCGTGCCAGAACCCTTTGATAAGGAGTAATAGTCCTTGGTTAGATTACAATATACAGGAAAAATTGCTCTTTAAGGGAGGACAATTGTGTATCCCCAGCTGTTCCATGAGGGAGAATATTATTCGTGAAAAACACAGCGGGGGTTTGGCTGGACACTTTGGTATAGATAAGACCTTGGAGCAACTTAGTCATTTTTATTTTTGGCCAAGAATGCGACGAGACATACAACGTTTTGTGACTAAGTGTAAGGTGTGTCAGTTAGCGAAGGGACACAGCCAGAACACAGGATTATATACGGCATTGCTTCTTCCAGGCAGACCTTGGGACTCAGTGAGTTTAGATTTTGTTTTGGGACTGCCAAAAACACAGAAAGGTTATGATTCAGTGATGGTAGTGGTGGATCGTTTCTCAAAAACGACACATTTCGTACGTTGTCGGAAAACTAGCGACGCCACTCACGTGGCCCTCTTGTTTTTTAATGAGATTGTCAGATTACACGGGTTGCCAACAACCATCCTATCAGACAGAGACGTGAAATTCACGGGACATTTTTGGCGTACCTTATGGTAAAAAATGAACACCCAATTAAGCTACAGTTTTTCTTATCACCCGCAAACTGACGCGCAGACAGAGGTTGTGAACAGAAGTTTGGGAAATTTGTTACGCAGCTTAGTCGGGGAGATTTCTCAGATGTGGGACCAAGTGCTAGCGCAAGCAGAGTTTGTTTACAACGATTCGCCAAATCGTAGCACGGGTTTGAGTCCCTTTCAGATCCTATATGGCATGCCCCCTCGTGGAGTGCATGAACTTCGGGATCTTGGTTTACAGGAACGACGGAGTGCGGATGGAGAAGATTTTGCTAATGCAATGAGGGATTTACATGAACAGGTGAAAGCAAAATTATAAGACAGCAGCTCAAAATATAAGGAACATGCAGATCTAAGAAGAAGAGAAGTTCATTTTGAGGTAGGGGATGAAGTTCTGGTACACCTACATAAGGAACGCTTCCCTAAGGGTACGTACAATAAACTGAAGTACAAGAAGATAGGGCCTTGTAAGATCTTGCAAAAGTTTTCTGCGAATGCTTACGAAATACAACTACCACCTAGAGTAGGCATATCACCTATCTTCAATGTGGCAGATCTATTTCTGTATACAGGCAATCTGTTGGAGGAAAAGAAGGATGAACCCGGACAATCCACGCGGAACACCCAGGAAGACGAAGAAACTTGGAAAAGACAAATGCCTTATGTCCAACCTCCTGAGATCGAAGGCATCCTCTAAACTCAGGTAGTTAGGCATACTCGGCGGAAAAATTATTTTCAGTACCTGGTCAAGTGGAAGAACTGTTCGATTGAGGAGAGCTCATGGCTTGACGCCATGCAGATTGAACGAGCAGGAACATCGATAGAGGAGCTCATGAACCGGATTCATGATCTCTTTTCACCCCGGGAGCCTGATGCAGTAGCAGCCAGCTCACCGTAATTGGGCAAAAAGAATTCCAACCAGGTTCAAAAGCTAGTGATCGATTGGACTGTTAAATTCTTATGGAAATAATTTTTCTTTTATTTTATTTTACAAAGTCAGTAAATTTAGACATCTCTTTTTATTTTCAGTTAGGATTACTGTGGCTCAATTGTTAGTTAGGGAGTAGTCCATGTAATTAGGGAAATAAGAGCCAAATGTTCCTACAAGTCTTGGAATACCAAATGAATATAGTTATTAACGAAAGTAGGAATTTTGTAACCATATTCTGTATTAGTTGGATTAATTGTAAACACCAACTGAAAACAGAGAACTATAAAGACAAATCAAATGTAACAGAATAGGGTTCAATTCAATAGAGGAGAGTTGAGTTAATTAAGAAGCAAAAGAAATAGAAACAATCAGAGCATTCAAACAGAAAGCCATTGTCCATCTACACCATCTGTATAAGTGATTACTTAAGTGCATTTACATTTTTACTGTCTGTTAAATTAGTGTACAAATAATATTCATTAATTTTTTATTGCAACTATGCAAACATGAGTTGCAGTGAAATACAAAGCAAGTAGACGAAGTCACAGTGATTCACAGTTACAAAACCAACAGTCATCGATTCATTCTCGCACGCGGTTGAACAAGAGTTCCAGTATACAACATTCAGACAACGAAGGCAGGGGATTTGCACATGAACATTCACAATTTTTCCAGCGTTCGACGACATAAAGACCAACTAATAATCCAGAATCCAAATGCGGAGAGGTAACTAAAATTACACATTCTCTTTTATATTCAAAGTTTCATTTAAATCATCGAAGGACCGAATTTACAGTAGCTATCGGTAGAGCCAAACAACCTTACGGAAGGCAAAGTCCATCAATACATAAACAAAGCCAAGTACGACTGATAGTTAGAAAAGCTTGTTAATTAGAAAAAACCCAGAATCAGGGTTTGAACAAAAACAAACAACGAGTGGTTCCAAACTCTTATACATTTCATATAGGAGCAACGAAACACAAATACAGTCGAACAAAATGCACACAGTGACCAAGGAACTAGACCAGGAGATGGTTCTTTAATAGCAATCGAGACTGCAGCCAAATATTGGGGTTTCGAGCCTACTCAGAAAGAGAACGACCGAACCAACTAAGCGCTGGAAGATACGCTGCCCAGGTCACCAACAGAGACCTGCAAAGACATGAATGCATGTGCATTAGAACGTACAATATGAAGAAAACTCCAAGGAAATAAGAATACCTGTAGGAAGCTAAAAAAATCCAAAGGGATTTACCTGGAAAGCGCAGCCGAATACAATTGCATGACAACCTGAACGAGACCGAGAGACTGTCGACCAAAGGAACGAATTTGGTTAGTTCATGGACGAGAGGGTAAGTCATATTGAAGCACGGACGAGAGTAGTTACCTTTTCCAAACACGAGACGTGTGCCCGAGAAGTCCTGTGCTTACAAGCCAATATAGTGCCGCACTGTGAGAAAGCCGAATAACCACAAGCAAACAATACCGAAACAGGATTCGAACGAGAGACATCAAAGAACCAGAAGAGGTACAGCAAAATACAGTGACTCTCATTGACGGCTACGAAGGAACCCGAGCAAGAATCATAATATATATACAGACAACTGGTATAATAACCATAACCAGAGACAAGCAATATACTGAGGAACCCACGCATGCAATGGAAAGAGAAATAGAAAAACCACTTACCGAAGTGAAGCCACAGAACAAGGCCGAGTAGCCTTCACAACCAAAAACCGTTGCCATTAAACGTATAAATAGATTAACCAGAGGCGGACTGAAGTTCTGAGATAGCACGAGGAGCCGAACATACCCACAGCTTAACGCACAGAGTATTCTGATGCAAAGACCAACAAACCCTCGGCTATAGCAAAATACCTCAGAGCAAAAATCACCAAAGAACAATCGAGAGAATGTCGTGGAGAGTTAGGGTTAAGGCGCGTAAGGTGGACGGGAGCCATTTCGAGGCAGCATACAGACATTTACTCCCCGCATTAAATTTCTCTAGCTACCAACTTCACAAAACCCCGCGGACAAAGATATTTGTTCGCGAGGCAATCCTTCCAAATCACACATAAAAAGTGCAAAGTGAGTGCCAAGTGGGCTGAGTCCCATCAAAGTTGTCCCCACTATTAGTTTGAAAATTAAGTTATTTGGAATAAAAAAAAAATAGTACTTTAAAAAATTTGATTCATCTCAAATGATTTCAAAGTAACATAAATATATAATGACTAATTATATATATAATCATAATAGATTTATGTTAATGACTCATTATAAGGAAAATCAAATTTCTAAAAAAATACTTTATTCTAAAAGATTTAATTCCAGTTTACATTTAATAAAACTATATTAACATAAATATATACTAATCATTTTTATCAAAATTAATTAAAATATATTTAATTTCAATAATTGTAAAATTAATTTTACAATAAAAAAAATATAAACCAAATAAAGGAAAATTACGATCATAATTATTCTTTTACGTGCAAAATTATCAAACCCTTTATGTTCACCCTTTTTATATTGCTACTGTTGTAGTTTATAAGGAAAATTACAGTCATAATTATTCTTTTATGATCTCGTACAATTATAAAGAAAGTGTTCAAGATTATCAAACTTTTTAGGTTCACGCTTTGTATGTTGCTACTTTTGTTCCTTATATATTGCTACTTTCGAATGTGACCGGTCATAAAGTTAGGTTATGTATATTTGTCAATGTTCTATCCAGTGTGGAGAGAGCCATGTGCTTGCATTTATGCATGATGCTGTATTCCTAGCGGTAGAGTACGTAGCTCTTGGTACCCTTCGAGAAATGAAATAGACAAAACAAGATAAAATAGAAACACATGTTAGATTTTCGTGGCCAGGATGCTTTTACAAGTACCAGCTCCCACAGTTGTATCTCTCGCTTATTGCTTTCTCTAGTTCTCTACATATCGTCAGTTGTGTCGTCTGACTGTCAATTTTTCCACGTGAATGCTGAAGTTGTTTTAAACTTTAATGCTGATGATTTGAAATTTTGCAAGGGAATTTGGTGATAAGATCTTCGAGAGATCTTGCATTTAAAGTGTATTTTGAATATTTATTTAGATTCAAAATCTTGGAAAACCATATAACATTCCCATTAGCCAGAGCTAACGAATTAAAACTATATTTTATTTAATTTAGATGGTCATTTGTCTTTCATGGCTGTTACTGTACATTTTATGAATTCGTAAATTTGTGAGAGTCAAATTTTTTTCTTGTTATTATATGGTATTATTATATGTAGATTCTCAATAACAATGGAGAGGTGAGGTAGGTATTAAGGCGATTTTTAGAAAAATACCAAAAATTATTATGATAAAATATATACTAATTTTATTCAACTGAAAAATGTCACTACTTCAATTTATCTAAATATCAATTTTTTTTGTTTTACAACCGTCTCATTTCCAACCACCTATGGATCGCTGAATGACCCCAAGAAATAGGGACTGCAACTAAGCACATTGTTTAACTTGAACTTCACTTCTATTTAAACTACTCATTAAAATTTATGATTCACTATGAAACCTGATTAGTCCCCACCCATTGCCTCTCCCGAATCCTGTGAATCAGATATGATTTAGGCATGACATGTGGTGTCTGATTGGGACACTTCTATCAGTGAACTTGTCTTGATCAGGGCACTTGAACTCACTTTGAATCCAGAAATTGTAGTGATGAGGACACTTCGAATCCAGAACTTGTGGTGATGAGGACACTTCGAATCTGGAAATCAAGAATAGTGCACTATTATAATTGCATATTTTCCCATTCTATTTGCAAATTTATTCTTTTAGTTTGTTTTCCTTTTGTTGTGGGTGTTTGAGAGAAGGAGCAAAAGGTGTGGGAGCATTTTCAAGGAGATTCAAGTTATAGGTAACTGCTAGAACACCTCATATTTGATGATGGTGATACTATTGAGGGGTCATAGTCCACACCACTAAATGTAGAGATGACTTTGGATAAAGAGGAGGATGGAGTACACCTAGAGTAGTGGTGACCATGATGATGAGGACATTGATGCTGGTTTTGATGGTGATTATGATGATTGATGAAGCATGAGTCATGAGCTCCATAGTGATGGGGGAGTGTATACTTGTAGTTGTAGTTGTTTTGTATTTGCTATTTCTTTTTGCCATTGGCATTGTAGTACCTATTTAAACACTAACACAATTTGATTTTGATGAATTAATGAGAAAACTACAACATCTTTATCTTAACATCTTGTCTTTCTCCTATTGGATCATTAATGAATTGAATATGTATTATAAATTTATAATTTATCATTTATCATTCATGTCACAATTGTATTTGTAATTTTGTATGCATGATGTTAGTTTGTATAACTTACATCTAGATGAAGATCTATACTTGAATCAATGAATTTATATCCTGAATAAAAATTTATAGAAGAAATATCTAATATTTAATATATATAGATATATAACTTATTGAAACTTATCCTGTTCAGGGTCAAAGTGTAGGTATCTCACACTGAATCTGAAATCCCCCGGTCAGATGACTTAGCTGTTTCAAAATAACTTGGACAATCATTTTGATATTTCAAAATTTTCCAAATATTTCAAATATGTTTGAAAAGAAAGAAAAAAGGTCAAATTTCAACCATATTAATAATGTTAATGTTAAACTTATTTTGATCGTAGATTTTGAAAATATTAGGGATTTTGACGAGAAAAAGATAAATTTCAATTTACTTTTGTTTATCATATTTCAAAATCATGTCAGAATCTGTAATTAAACCGGCGAAAAACATTCATTATCTTAATCGTGAATAAGTGACCGACAAATTTGATCGTGAATAAGTGGCAATGACGAGGTTAAATAGGATCAGGTGAAAAGTACGCGATGGCAATGACACGTCTTGAAGAGAAAGGCGGAGAAATCAACCTACGGACAGACTTCATCATTGATTCACTGTTAAAGGGAGAACACAGTTGGCAACCTACCACTACTAATAATTGGACATGGGAGAATGAGGCAGGATGAAACGAATTCTCTCCTTTGCGTTAGTGTTTGCGTTTGCAACTTGATAAACTGAGTGAGCAAAATTACTCAGAAAGAAGGAAGAGCAGAACAATTAGCCGGGAGGAATGGGTTACACACAAGGGCAACGACAAGGGGAATGGGAAGGGAAAGGCGTCCCCTCGAATTCCTCAAGGCGAAGTCTAAGAAAAGGTCTCTGGTCACCGGATGAAGATATAAAACTTACCACCTATATCATGAGAAAGGGCCTCATGGGCTGCTGGAACTATATCGCCAAGCAGGCTGGTAAGCGCCCAATACTATTCTAATTTGTAATTTCATTTTCTTGATCTTCGACTCAATTCAATTTAATATTGTGGGCAGCCTACAATATAAATTCCAATTATGCAAGAATAATGTTGTTTATACAATGCATTATACAGGTCTGCAGAGATGTGGAAAGAGTTGCAGGCTGAGATGGATTAACTACTTGCGACCTGGTCTTAAACGTTGTGCAATTTCACCCCAAGAAGAGCGACTGATAATAGAGTTACAATCCAGTCTCGGCAACAGGTTTCCACTTTTGTCCATTCTCTCGACCCTAATTTTTGCATTTTTTTGATGTCCAGCATATTTTATTTGGTAGTAGCCCTCTTGATTAAGTGTGCACATCATATTTCATTTCCTAGTCTCTCTCCTGATTATGTGTGCACGACAATTATGACAAGGTGGTCTCAAATCGCGGCACATTTACCGGGACGCACAGACAATGAGGTCAAGAATTACTGGAACTCAGCCATCAAGAAAAAGCTCATGTTGAAACACCATCGCCCGTCCTCCAGTACCGTCGCCACCGAGAAGGCCAGCAGCAAATCTAATTTCGTTTTCCAGTCCGATCGTATTAGAGATGAAGATTCAGTGTCTGCTCATGTTCCTGAAGTTGTTACGTTGTCTCACTCTGCTCTGCTAGACTTGGAAGTCATGCCAGTAGAAGGATACCAGCGAAATAACAGCACTTTCAATATTCTATTCAGTACAGGGGAAAATCAGGTGTGTGCTCGGGATGTATTGGAAATAAAACAAAAAGCAGAGGATACCAATGATGAGTTTTTAATTAATCCAGACCCTATTCATACAGCTTTTATATCTCGGTATCTGCAAGCAGAAAACCCGCCTGGTTATAAAGCCGCAAGGCAATCGAAATGCGATGAATTAATATTAAATTCACGCAGGACTATAATACCACCTCATGAGGTGCCTAGCTCTGCCATTAAATACCTTCTGGACTCAGCCGGATTCAGCATCCCTGCTCTTTCTGAAATACAGTCATCCAAAGAAAAAATTGAAAACGATGGGCAGATAATTGAAAAGGACACCATGATCGACTATTCATCGCTCACAGAATCTAGAAGAATAAGTGCATGGAACGCTGCTCACTCCAATTCAAATATTGGTGGTGATATTACAGAGGTCTATTCAGGAGTTTCTTATACCAATGAATTTTTGGGAACTGGAGCACTTGAGGATGTTGTTACTGCGCATCATGAGAAGACTGCCAGTCAATCATGGCAGCCACTGAATTTGGTGGCCCAAGTTTGTGCGCCATTAATTGGAGGGACCAATAATCTCTATGCCGAGAATGAACTGATGGATCGTCCAAATTTGAGCTATGATGTCCCTACGTATGCTGGTATGAGTAGCAGCTGGCGGAACAACTATAAGATCGAGGGAGGAGGGATTGGTGATCAACAGAATTGCTCAAGATTTCCTAATGAAAAAGCTAATACAAAGCGAATTCCTCCAATATTTGGAGGAGAAAGTGGAGAGTCAGACATTGATGAGTACTATGAGGGTGGAGCTGATCACCAGAATTGCTCAAGATTTCCTAATGAAAAACCTAATACAAAGCGAATTCCTCCCATATTTGGAGGAGAAAGTGGAGCGTCGGAAATCGATGAGTACTATGAGGGTGGAGCCGGACAAGTTCCAGTTTGGGCGGGCGGGGCATCCTTAAGTTGATTGCAGATTCGTGGAATACTCCCGGAATCTGCAATCGACTTAACCTCACCGGGGCGGAAGACGATATGTGCAATATCAATACTGGTGATTCTGATCCGCACCAAATCTATATTTGCTGATTCTTCGGTCGTATTGAATTGAAGTTGAAGTTCGCCTTATATAAATGTATGTTGTATCTTGAAGTTGTTCTGAATAATTTTTTTCGCATTCAAATTTCATATATTAATAAATAAATATTAGGTTGCTAACCCTAATCGTTTTTTTCTTTTCCAAATAAATATTAGGTTTTTAACCCTAATGACGTTTTTTTTTTCTTCTTTTCCATTCTGAGATTACTGTGACATTGTGGCATATCTCTCACTCACTAGAAATATCTGGAAATTGTTCTGAATAATTTCTTGAAATTCATAAAAATATTAGGTTATTAACCATATTGACGGTCGTTTGTCTTTTCCATTTTGAGATTATTGTAACATTTTGGCATATCACTCACTCAGTAGATAAAAATATTAGGTTATTAACCATATTGACGGTCGTTTGCCTTTTCCATTTTGAGATTATTGTAACATTTTGGCATATCACTCACTCAGTAGTTAGAGAAATCTCGATTCGAAAATTCTACGTTGATTGTGTATTGACTTTAATCAGACCTCCGAAGCATAAAGTTGATAAATCGTGGGATGATACACACCGTCATTCAAGCTCTCAAGGAGACACCCATATCCTTCATAGCAAACTATCAAAACTCGAAGGACTAACTGTGAAATCTGACAACTTCTCAGCCTGTCTATTCGATCATATCTTAATCTTGATATGAGGTTCGACGAGGCCTTGAAACTTAGTCATAAACCTAGATATATAATTGCACAATCTTGATCTACTACTTCTAGATATTCAGGTTATGCTTGATTGCGAAATTTCTTTTTTTAGATTTTTTTAAAAGCAGCAGCACGCACCACATAGATTCTTCTGCTACTATGATATAAGATTGTAAATGCACCAATAAGGTCCAAAGCAAACACGATATTGATAAAGGAGAACACCTGGTAGGAAATTAAGTAAGTTTATGCAGTATCATGCCCCTTCTCTCGATCAAATAATGGTCGATTGTTAAAATCTAAATCCATAATTGCAAAACTATGATATTCTGGTGCTTTTCTCCTAAGCTCTATTATATGCTTACTCTGGATGCTTTATTACATAATATATAATCTCAAAAATATGCGGTAAAGTGTTTCTTCTCCTCTGAAGGCCTTAATCATTAAAGTTATTGAAGACAAATAAATAATAATAAATGTCACTAGTCTATGTGAGCAAAACTAATATTAATTATCTGTCCAATGAGAGTATATATAAAAATCGAAGCAGAAGAGGGAGCCCAACCATGAGGTAAGCTTTTAAATGAGTTGTATTGGATGTCCAGCCATGAAAGAGATTCTTTTAATGAAATTAACTATTTTGTGTATGTATATGGTAGGGTATGGTTTGGAATGGAGTAATTATTATATAATATTTTATTTATATTTATAAATTTTGAATGAGATTTGGGGTTTAGAACATTCTAGAGTTATTTAGACATTTCAATCAACCAACACTTTTTTGGGTTAATATTTTGTGATCATAGCTCACAACTCCTAAACATTATTATGAAAATAAAGACATTTTGTAAAGCACCAACATTTTGACAACCATCATGTAACTAGATGGTGTGTTATGCCTCATTAGCTAAACATTGATGGCTAGCCATGTGTGGACTTCAATGTTGAGGGTGGAGCATGCAAAAAACCTAATTTTAATATATTATTAAGCTATGTTAAATATAAGGCCAATAGGAAAAAAAGGGATTCCATTAGTTAGCATTTTAAGCCTTCCATAGTTGATGAGAACATCTAGCAATGGTATTTGAGAGCATAGAAAAGGAGGAAAATAATCTTTAGTTGTTATTCACGCCATGGTGCTAAAGAAAACTCCATGGTGCTTGTCTCTTTCTTTGTATTTACCTTCACATAACTAAAGGAAAAGTGACAAAGCATAGGCCTCACATTCTAGATAGGTTTTCTCCCACATTAGGTTTCTTGTGAGACGTCTTTAGTTCATTTGTATAAATAATGATCAATTTTCCTCTTTCCTAAATTCAAGCAATAAGCTAGTGATAACTAACATGAGGTTTAAAAATATAAATTGCAAAATATATTATTTTAGAACATTATAAGATTTGTTTTTCACAACATGTTCTAGTAGAATATCAACAATAGATTACATATCATGTTGGTAATTAGACATTACTTCATTTGTGGAAAATTGTAGGATCCATAAAGTGGGTTAAAAGTAAATAGTAGAAGCCTAGCCACCGAGTTGTAGTGGATTAGTTTGTTCAATAGCATTGTCATGTTGGAAATAATACTGAGAGTGGGGGTGAATTTTATTATTCCTTTTCTAAAACCAAATTGTATATGCTACTTCACTTAATTAAACCCCCTTATATACGCAACTATTCACAAGGAAAACCACGTATACAAAGCAAACTTTTAATTTACTTTAACTTTCTGATCATGATTGTTAATCTGTGATGCAGAATCAAATAACGAGTAACCAGAGACAGTAAAGCACATTAGAAAGACAATCACACACAAGAACACAAGATATAAGGTGGAAACCCAATGTGGGTGAAAACCACCTGCTGCAATTCGTCTCTATCTTTCTTTAATTAGAAACTTTTGTTTACAATGTACTGGTGCAGTCCTTTACCAGTGCACACACTGCAACCTGCAGAGAGCTACAACTCTTTCTCGTTTTCCAACTTCTCCTGGAAGGGAGCTACAACCCCCCTTTAGCTCTTGCACTAGCCAAGATACTAGTATGTAGGTGCTGGCCTACAGAAGGCTACAACCTTCTCTTTCTTCCAGGAACCACGATTCATTAATTTTCAGACTCGATCCATGAGCATCAATCAACCATTAAAAACTTCTCCATCAACCAATCACTTTTTCACCAATTAGATCTGAATCAAATAGATATTTCTCTCACAACTGTTCCCAAAACAGAGTACCAGTAACCACCCAGCAAAACAGAACCCAGAACGCAGCAGCAATGAAGAGAAGCACCAAGATCACAGTTTAAAACATTTACACTACTTTATCATCCCGAAACATGGATGCATACGCATCTGTGTATGAAACAACCTGCGTATATGCGTTATGACTTCACTGAACCTGCGTGTATACACAACTTCGCTTCAGTGAACCTGCGTACAGATCTATAAAGGATAATTCACACTTTCAGATATTCAATCACTAATTAACCCTGATTATCAGACTTATAGATCAAGCAAGCGCCACATCTAGCAGATCAAAATCATATAAAGATACTATCATTCAAGCTTAAAGATTATGACCCATGAATAGATCTTATCCTTCTTTCGCGCTAAGGTTCCTCCTTCATTCAGATCCAGATCTGCATCACAACCCAATTACCAATATACCAGCTCTAGCACTTTATCAGATATTCAATAATAATGCAGATGATCCTTTGCCACATGATCTCCTTCCTCTTTTATAGTCTTAGGCCTTCCTCAATACCATGGTCCAAAACCATAACATTTCAATACCATGAACTCAAAACTAGGGATCAACACATCTCACGAGATGCCATGGTCCAAAACATAGGTTCAAATCCCAAGGACTAACTACCATGGACCAAAAGTATGATCCCCAACATATACATGCTTTTTCAACGTATAACCCATGTGTATACGCGTCTTTGTTTAGATGAACCTGCGTATATGTCTTTTTCTTCTCTCTGAGTGCTTTAACTGAGATCTATTACCAAAGGGAGTTGCCATCAAGGACAACACCTATGCCGTACCTCCAAACCTGTGCCATAATGCCAACAATCTTCCCCTTTGGACTTGATGGTAACACCTAGATCCTCAAGATCATTCTCCCCCTTTGTCATCAAGGGAAAAGGGTTGTGCTCCCCTTGAGTACATGCTGAAATCTTTGTCCTGCTGTGCTCACCATGCTCCCTCTGACTGTAGGCAAGATCTGCAAAAAGATGTTCTTCAAGAAGAACCAAGACTTATGCATCATACAAGATCTTCCTATCACCAAAAGACTCAATACATACATCCATCACCCAACCAAGTGGGGATCATCCATCAACCAAGTGGGAATACATCAGAATATTACAAATGATGACCAAATATAGTACATCTTCATCCCAGGCATAGTGGGGAAACCAATGTAGATCGTTACATGACCTTGACTTTATAAAAGAAAAAGATACATGACATAGAGACGAAATATTTATACAAAAAGACTTATGAAAGTCATCAACACTGATAGCAGCAGCAACTGTCAATCACCATTTAGATCAGCTATCAAGATTTCCTTCTGTTCTTCCTCTGCCTCTGTTCCACCTGAAATCAACAATAGCTATGACCAAGAAGCAAAAGCTTCTAAGATAATGCCATCAATGCATTATTAGAAGATTATCTGCTCCCCCTGAACCTATGTCAGATGGATTCTGTCAGACCACATAAGAATATCTTCAACCAGAGCCTGCTCCTTCTGATATCCATCAAACCTCCATATACGCGACTTTCTCTGCACAAACCGGCGTATGTACGCGGATCCTCCTTATCCAACACGCGTACACCATTTTTCTCTGAACCAGACAAGATTTAACAGTAAGATGATACATCAACTACTCCGAGCTTTTGTCTGAGATATTCAAAAGTTTCCATGGGCAGTGGTTTGGTGAGAATATTAGCTACTTGTTCCTTCGAAGGAACGTACTCCAATTTAACCTTTTGTTCCAACACTTGTTCCCGGAGAAAGTGATACTTGATCGGTATGTGCTTGGTCTTTGAATGCATGACTAGGTTCTTTGAAATGTTGATTGCACTTGTATTATCACATAAGATGGAGATAGGTGTAGTACAAGTGATTTGAAAATCCTGCAAGGTTTGCATCGTCCAAAGGAGTTGAGTGCAGCAAGATGCAGCTGCCACATATTCCGCTTCAGCTGTAGATAAAGAAATCGAACTCTGTTTCTTGTTGAACCAAGATACTACTTTGGAACCCATAAAGAATGCACCACCACTTGTGCTCTTTCTGTCATCCACGCTTCTAGCCCAATCTGCATCTGTATAAGCATGAAGAGTGAGATCTGTATCTCTAGGACACCATAAGCCATAGTTTTGAGTTCC
>APFE030967680.1:182626-207777 GCA_000404065.3 Pinus taeda | reverse complement strand
AACGTCGTTGAGGGCCTCAAAACGGCTCCGGAAGTTCAGGACCCGAAAAAACTGCTAAAAATAGTAAATTGTGCTACAATTACGGAAACTGAAAAACTGAAAGAGACAGTTGCGGGGGTCCAAATGGGATAGGTGGGTGGCCACCAACCTCCACCTGGATCACTCAATGTTGTAATTCCAATTAAGTTGATGTTGAATGTCGATGTTGCAACTTTCTCTAAGTAGTTATTATCACAGATGAAATTATCAGAGTTGATATTTTTGGATTTAATTATCATGACTTTAATCTTATCGATATTAACAATCATACCCATCAACAACAATCTTGGAGGATTCTAAGCTGCTTATTGAGATCATCATGACTCCAACCTAAGAGAATGATATCATCAGCATAAAGGAGAAGAAATAATGACCATATCAGTGAGCTCGTGGCAGAATATTGGATGATTTTGAGGCAAGAGAAAAGGGTAGATATGAAGTAGAGATTTGAGGCGGAGCATAGAGATCTAAGAATCATCTAAGGGGCAATTTTACCAGGTGCAACCAAGGTCGTGTTTGACTTTATTTTGACTTGATATTTGACGAAGAAAATGTTGTTGGGTTTTCCTAGGGTAAAGTCTTATGTCTCTTGTTTGGTTATCTCTTTATGATCCTACTGGAATTTTGTTGAGAACAGTTGGACACCTAATCCTCTAAGGGTTGGTGTGGAAGCCGAATAGACTAAGTCCAAGAGACCTTGGGATGTGGAACCCAACAACCACATGAATGTACTATAAATGTATATCATTCTCAAATAATATATGTACTCTCCTGCTTATCTTTAATATTCTGTTGCTTCCATGTGTGTTTTTAACATGGTATTAGAGCTCCAGGTCTGCATATATGACTTTCTCTGCATGTCTAAGTTTCTTATGATTTACATTTCTATAATCCTTTCCATAACGTCTATGCTCCTACTAGCATCCTGGATTTGAAGGTCAAAGGGAATAAAAAACAATTTGGCATTGTATTGAATTCCACAACAGTGAATAAAGCACGGACAAAGATGAGGTACAGAGCATACAATTTGCACCATTTGTGTCATAACTGTGAGATTTCTTCAACATGAACTCAAAGGGCTCTATGCTAAGTTGCCGAAGAGAGGCAATATTCAAACTTGGTTTGTGAGTGCCACCATAGCTTGATCAAAACTACACAGTCAGCCTAAGATGTTCCAATAATCATTTTCTTGATAAAATCACGATGGCCAGGGGCATCAATCACAATGCAGTTGTATTTAGTTGTCTCAAACTTCCAAAGTGCAATATCAATTGTGATACCACGTTCACGTTTAGCCTTGAGCTTGTCAAGAACCCAAGCATACTTAAATGACCTCTTGTTCATCTCATCGGCTTCTTTCTCAAAGCGTTCAATCACGCGCTTACAAAAATAGTTGCCTGAGTCTGGAGAATCAGAAGCACCGCAGAACAGCTTTGCAATGGTGTGGAGAGCAGAGAGACTTGCACAAGATGAAGAGGACAAAAGATTGATAGCAAAGCCGTTGTTGTTTCTCGTTTCAAATTCGCATTCGAGGAGCTCATCCACGTTGTGGTAGCTGGTCAAACTAAATTACAATTCGATTCAAGGCATCGATTTGTGCCCCCATAGCTTGACTCCTGCCATCACATCTAAAGAATCTGCAAATTCCCGAACTGCATACTGCGACACTCCAGAAAGCTTGTCAGCAGTAGCTTGTATAACATGTGAACATGAAATTTCTACAGATCCACCACCTTATACGTTTGAACTATCACGAATCAAGTTCCGGGAAACACAAAGTGCATCATGAAGGCTTCGCTTTGTCTCTTCTATCATCATCTTGTTTCCACCATGAATAAAAATTGTCACTGCCCTTGAATTTGCACATTGTTCTATGTATAACATATGATCCTTAGATGTGCCAAATACTTTCTCCCTCACAAATCTAGCCTTCACTAGCTTCTCAGGTGTCAATTCCTGAAATCATGGTACTATCCGCTACCTCTCGAAGCTTGTTGATGTTACACAATTTTTTATGTGTTTCTCTGCATTGCCATTGGCATTGAAAGTCTAGGAGGAATTTGTGGATTGAGGATCTACACTGCAATTGGCATTGAATGTATTGATGAGTTCGGGATCCTTTTAAGAAGGCAAATTGATATGCGCGTGACTCATTCATGTATTGCTCGGTAGAGCTGTCTGGGTAGCCTTCGATTGACTTTCAGTCTTGTCAAACAACTAGTATTCATTTTTGAAATCTCCAATAGCTGGGGTTTGTCTAGCCTTGCTACAGTGTCCACTAAGATTGTTGAGCCTTCATTTCTTTGTGAGACAATGGCTAGAATTGATGATACATTAGAGTTTTTAAATATCCTAATTCATTCCACTGTTGATGGAATGGTAAAAATTAGGTTTGATACACTTTCTGATATTAAAATTTGTTTGCAAAATGCACATGAGAGAATTGACTTTTTGCAACTCGAATCACAATTCCAGCAAGAAGAGCTACAGCAAAATAGACATCATTTTGAGCGTGTTTTTGTTTAGAACATTGAGACAGCCACCCATTAACAGAAAGTCATATTGTTGAAGTTCATTCATATTTAGTACCCAATGAAGCAGCAGTTATACATGCAGATGCAAAAGTGCAGTTTGCACTTTCCAAGCTCATCATCAGACCTTGGGAAGAGCTTGTCCACAACAAGCTTAGAGAAGGTATTGGATATGATAAGGAAATGTCCTTTCATATTCCAGACTACTCAAAGGCCATCTAGTTTCAGAGTGTTGGATTCCTTCATGACAGTTCATCTCGAGTTGTTTCAGATTCTGTCCCTCTTCCACAACAACAGATTGTGAAATGCCAACACTATGGCCGAGTTGGCCATCTGAAAGATCATTGTTTTGATATTCATCCATGTAAGCACTATCATAAAACCAGTCATTCTTCAAACAGGTGCTTCAGAAACAAACCTCTTGCAAGAACAAAGATTCATCTTGGATGGTCGCTTCTTGGCAATGGGCATCAACAGCCAAGAAGATATTCGAGTCATATGTCAGAACTTGTTCTAGAGTTTTGAATAGTCTTGCAATTGAGATTTCTTCATCTTCTCACCTTGTATCTGACAGGGGGGGAAATGATGATCATCTACAAGCTTCAAAGCCACATCAAGAGAGCCTGAGCCACAACCTGCCACACCAAATTCAGAGTTGTAGCCAGAAATAAAGATGCCCTTGAGCATGCCTTCAGTTTGTGACACCTCTTCAAAGAATTGGGGACACTTCCTCTAGCAGAATACTTCAGCTTCTTGCTAGTTTTGGAAGAGTTCCAGGAATTGCATTAAACATTCCAGAGTTGTTGGTCATCCTTAAACCATCACAGATTGAGAACTCCCTTTTCAGGTTGAGGTTCTCCCTTTTATGCGGGGTGAGACCTCCCTTTCATGGTTGAAGGTTTCCCTCTTCAAAACATGAGGAGCACTTCCTCTAGCAGAAGACCTGAGCTTCATGCCAGACTTGGAAGAATTCTGGGAACTGGAGTAAGCATTCCAGCGTTGGTGGTCATCCTTAAACCACCTCCCTTTATACCAACATTTCAGAGAGCACATTCAGCCTAATGCTGCCATGCATTTTTGCACATTTTATATTACAGCTCTCTTCTTGGACTTATACATAACCCTTGGGAATAAGGGGGGGAATGTTGGACACCTAATCTTCTATGGGTTGGTGTGGAAGCTGAATAGACTAAGGAAGTCCAAGAGACCTTGGGATGTGGAACTCAATGCTCACACGAATGTACTATAAATGTATATCATTGTCAAATAATAGATGTACTCTCCTGCTTATCTTTAATATTCTGTTGTTGCCATGTGTGTGTTAAACACGAAATTCTGTGTAATTGCTTTATGATGAAAAATGAATAAAAGAATATATTAATCTATGAAATTATAAGTAATTATAAGTTTAGGATATCCTTGAAAAATCAACACATAAGACATAAAAGATATACTACACCTCAAACCTCACACCCATATAAGATTACATGGGTGACGAGAGTCTCAAAGAGGAACATTTTTTTGCTCCATGCCCAAATATCTGTCGACTTACAATTGTTTTCAAGTCCATAGTAAGCTTTACAACCTCTAATCATCCTTTTCTCAATGTTGTAATTACAATTGAGTTGATGTTGAATGTTGATGTTGTAACTTTCTCTAAGTAGTTATTATCACAGATGAAATTATCATAGTTGATATTTTTGGATTTAATTATCATGACTTTAGTCTTGTCGATATTAAAAATCATACCCATCAACAAAAATCTTGGAGGATTCTAAGTTGCTTATTGAGATCATCATGGCTCCAACCTAAAAGAATGATATCATCAGCATAAAGGAGAAGAAATAATGACCATATCAGTGAGCTCATGGCCATCACATCTTGCAACTTCAAAACACTCTTGTACTTATCAATGTAAATGCCAAAAAAGGTTGGGGATAAGGGACATCCTTACTTCACTTTGATATTGCATGTAATTTCTTTTGACCATTCCTCGATGGTCTTGAGCTTGGAAATAACATTCTCATATATTCTAGTCATGAAAACCCTAAGCTCGAGAGCAACCATTATCTCTTGCAGCCTCTTTTATAGCTTATCCTAAGGAACAAGGTTGAAAGCTTTTCTAAAGTCAATAAAACAACATAAGAGATTAGTGTTATTATTGTGGCATTCCTCTGCAATGACCCTAAAAGTAACAAGATGGTTTATATTTGAGTGATGTCTCCTAAATCCATCTTTGCCTTTAGCTCTTTTACCATGGTTTTCAAGCCAAAGGATAACATTCTTTTCCAAAAGGACTCCATACAACTTAACTAAATTGTGACTAATCATAACGGTCTTGTAGTTAGAGGGAATGTTTTTATCCCTACTTTTAAAGTAAACGCAATAAGGCTTTGTGCCTAGGGCTTAGGGAAGCTTTATTTCACTGCTAAATTGAGGAGTTTGTGTATATGAGGGAAGGGCATAGACCTTCGTATTTTGAAAATTTCAGCTTGGTAGCCTTCAATATCCCCAACTTTCCCATTAGCAAGTTGCTTAATCCCGAACTTAACATCTTCCAAAGAGAAGATATCCCCCTCTACAAGAGTGTTCAACATGGTGCCCATGGAATTAGGGGAATCATAAAGATTCTTAAGATATATATTCCAATTCCTTAAGGTGATCAAATTATTTTCTTTCCTTTTACCAACAAAATTTTCGTCTGAAACTTTCTAGGCTCAACTTAGAAAACATAGAAAGATTTAATTTGTAAATAGGCTTTGTTACAATATCATGTACCAATACCATGTATTATCAATACCACATGCCCAAAAAACATAACCCACTTCATTCGAGTGTGAATTTGAGAATGTTCCAAATTTTTATGAACAAAATGAAGTAAATTATTTGAGCTCATGTTTCTTGAATTTAAAAAATGGGGTGGGGCATGAGGTATTGGAGAATTATAGATATTATTAAGGCATATAAAAAGGATATTAGTAAAAATAGGGCATATATATTAAAAATAAGGGTTGTTTTTATAAGAAAGATGTGTTGGGAGGAGGTTCAACAATAGGATTTTTGGAGGTTTTATCAATATCAAGTGATATTAAAGGTATTATTTGAAATTTTCATGAGCACGGTGTCATGACTAAGTGGAGACTGAGTGAGTTTAAATTATCTAGGGTTTTGTATTTGTATATATATATATATATATATATATAATTCTTTTTAATATCTAAAAAAATGGAAAATACCTTTATAAAGAGAAAAATTAACCATGATTTTTTAAACTATAAATTTCTATTTTATAAGTTTTTTTTTCCTATTTTAATTGATTAAAATTTGCATATATATATATATATATAGAGAGAGAGAGAGAGAGAGAGAGTTCAACTAATAATTTAATGATTAAAAGTTTTAAAGTTTTTTTTAATAATATTTGTAGGTGTTCCCACCTATTGAAGTGGATACTTCATCAATGTAAGAAGTTAGGATTACATTGACTTAACACTTTCAACCAAGACATATTTCTTGACTAGTAACTTGATAACTTAAAATTCAATAATTTAGGTTTTAAACTCTTAAATAAGAATTGGTATTGAATTCAACTCTTGATTTAGAGATTGTATGCTCTCTGCTTAAAGTTTTATTTCATCCAAAAATCATGCATTCTTGCTAAAAAAATGTGACACATTCTCACATTGTTACCCATAAATGATGAGTTAATTTGGTTGAAGAATCCTAAACTAGGCATTTATTCACAAAAATTAGGATATAAGGCATTATGTGAAGATATAATATTTTTCCACAACCCTTAGTAAATATTCTTCAATAACCTTGCAAAACCCTAGAATTCACTAGGTACCAAATTTGGGACTTTTGTTCATTTTGAAAGAATAAACGCCATCTTGAAGCTCATCTTTAGACACTTCCTCCATTAACCATTAGTATTACCTTCCTCAGTAACTATAAAGTAGGAAAAAACAAATATGTCATCTTTACTACCTTGGCTATAGTTGCTTTGCCCCCCCGTCCTTGTAGATTTCATTGAAATGTTCCACTCTTGATTGGACCAAGTCCTCAAAACTTGACACCATTGAGCCATCAAGCCTAGTAATTTTCCACATCGTAGTTACATTTCTCCTATGATTTGAAAACTTGAAAAAAACTTTATATATTCATCCCTTTGAAAAAGACATAAATTTTTTCTCCTAAGTCCCCAAGTTACCTTCTTGTTTTCCTTTTCATTTATCCACCTATGTTATCTTATTTAAAAACCTTCATGAGGAAACCAACAAACTCATAAAGGTATGTTTTTGGTTCAACTTCAATAACAACAATTTCCTTCTCATTTTTCACATTTTTTTTATCATGGGCCCATGACACTTGACCTTTTCTAGATTAGCCTCAGAGCTACAAACTCCCAAAGAGAACCATCAAAATGGACCCACAACTCCTTAAAAATTGAAAAAAATCTTCACCCTCAAGTTAGCTAGAATTAAACTTGAAACGAATATAAGTCCTACCGACAAAGACTAATTCTAATAAAGCATCAAAGTGACTTGACTCACCACTAAAAGCAACCAGTATCTAATGTGCGCCTAATCATTTATCATTGAATTTGAGATAAGAAAACAATTGATTATTTTGTAATTCTCTCCACCCATCCTTTAATTTCTCTAGGTTGGCCTTGGTTTTATAGGTTGTATATCATACAACCCTACTTCTTCAAGCCTCCTCATGAGGAAGATAGAAAGATTTACTATCAACCTAAGCCACTTCACCCCAAATTTCAAATCTCACCAAGGAGCCCATCAATCAATATAAGGTCCATATATGTTTAGGATAGTACACTCTTTACCTAGTTCTTAGGAGAACATTACACCCAAACTCGAATCAAAGGACCACATATTAGTGCATGATGAACCTACCTCTATGACTTGAAATCAAATCATTAGATATACCTCTAGCATGGAGAAAATTAAAATCCAACCCTCCAACAATGTCTCTAATTTAGAGAGAATTTTTTCACCCTCACTCGTGGTCTCTTGCAAAAGTGAAAATTTAGGCCTTTGAAGCTCCACAAACCTTCCAATACCTATGTTTTTTTAGTGATTTCATTTTTTAATCGTAAGAACCCAAAGTATAAAATATTTCCTTCTCGATAATACCTCATATAAAGCCTTACCTTCGGCAATGGATATGAAATATTTTCTTCCACAAGCAAACCCCTCTTATTTTTTTCCTTTAATTAACCCAAGCACTCTATCAATACTCCCCTCTATATCACATATTCCCTCTTTTTCCAAACCTTTGATTATATCTGAGAAGTTATTCCTAGACATTTATAAGACTTGATGAAATCCCTACCACTGTCAAACCTCCACTAGTCTCATAAGTTGATTAAAAACAATCCATTATATGACCCCTCACTTTTATAACTATTTTCTCAATTACTAATTGATAATTACTTAAAGCCTAGAGCTCCACCTAAAGGTAAGCATTTACTCCAATAAAAGATAGAGAGAGCCTCCATAATTTACCAAAAACCTACATCAAACCCCTTATCAGTAGATGAAGTAAATTGAGGGTGCAAGGACATTGAAGGACTTACCAATCTCATGCTAAGGTGAATTCAACATCATTGGATTATCTAATTCATGCAACCCCACCTTTGGAGCCACTTTATTGGAGTCCGTATGATAAAAAACAATGTATTTTGTCAATGCCACCAAGGGTCCTTCCTCATAATTAACTATCATCTCCAATTAACCAACTAAGTCCTTACATGGCACTTGCCTCCCCATCATAAACTTCTTTCTTAACCAAAATATTTTGTAGCAAGGCAAATCACACTCTTATGTTAGATGCCCATATCAGTGACATCTCAAATATTTGAATGGGATCCCCATGTAATCAAGTGGTTTCATTAAAGGAATGTGTTCTCTTATGTAAATCATCTTTGTATCCAACCCTTCCATTAAATAGGACAAGCCCATCGAGACATTTCTCATGGCCATAAATATAGATGCTAATAAATTCATGTCCACCATTACAAAATTTCCAAGAGAGCTTCCTATTTCTCTAAACACATCATACAACTAGAAATAAATTAGTAATCCCAATATATTTAACCACATAGGGATATAATCCATCCTCTTAGTTCATGCATCAAAGAAAGGGGTCCACAACTTAAAAAATAATGGTGTTGTGTCCCACTACTAAGGCTCTACCATAACCCTCATCACATCCTCAACTGATCATAGAAAAAACCCCATATGAGGATGTAAAACTTCAACAATTACCCTAGCTCAAAAAAATCTTCAAACATTGCTCAACCATCCTTTGGCCAAAGAAACATCCAACCAAAGCTTGTCCTGATAATTCTACCACTCATGGATTTTAACATCATCTCTAAGAACCAATTCCATTAACAATGCTTGCTACTTAAAACATATTTATATTTTCTTCCTCAAATTGAATTTATCCCCTCCCTACTCTCTATCATTTAGCTCAGGTTCACCCCACTGAAGAACACCACTACTACCACAATAACGCACACCTAGAACATCCTCCCCATGCCTCATATCGACCCTATTCAAAATCCCTATACCCTTCTTAACCCTATTAATTAACACCTCTGGGATCACTTTGTCTTCTTTCGCTTTAGAGTCTCTTTCACTCACTTCTTTATCTAGATTGATAAGAAATGAAGGCAAAATTTCTTGCAAAGAATCAACTCCCAACTCCACACTAGGTTCCAAGCAACTTGAAATTTGAGAAATAAACACCCTTTGTGAGATTTAACTTCTAATAGTTCTCTAAACAACCCTGTCACCTTCATCTATGACAACTCCAATATTTTTTCTAGATATAAAACAATCAAAACCTCTAGAGGCCTCAAGCATACATTGAGTTGAGCATCCATCATCACTACCTATAAAACCACCATTAAGATTCATGTCAAAACTCTTGGCTCATTAAATTCAACCCCAAAATGGCCATCCCTAGTCCAACTGAGTAGATCTGGATAAAGCCAATGGAACGGATTGGGCTTGATCTTTTGGATCCATACCTAAAGGAGTCCTACCAAACATTAACAAAATTTATTGTTTATCATAATGCCTCCATTCCACCTTAGCAACACTTGTCTCATCAAACCTTTACATATCCTTCCAACTAATTTCTGAAGGTTTGAGTATCACAAATATTGGCCCCTAGAGAGAATATCACCTTATCTCCTAGATTATCCGTCCTTTGATAGTCTTCAGGTCCAGGACTTACCCATTTATAATGCTCATCATATAAGATTGTATGTTTCTATGAGTAGAATTATTTAAAAAAATGCCTTTAGGATCCATCACATGAATGTTTTTGTTGTCTACGCATTTCAAACCAACTAATGTGGTTCATCATCAAGACGATAAGATAAAAAAATGTCATCTAACAGGGGCATAAAAAGAACAAGAGGGTGAGGTTAAAAGATTAACTGTTAGAAAAATTATTAAAATTAATTAAGTATTCCTTAATAAAAATAATAAATAATATACTTTTTAAATTTTTTTATATAATAGTTTATAATAATTATAAATATAAATAATTTAATCATAATAGATTAAGGGATAAAATTTATAAATATTTACCAATATAAGTAATTGAATTAGCAGGATAGTAATAATTTAGTCATAATTAAATTAAGGGGTAATTTTTTTAATATTTACAAATATTTACAATATATTAAATAGTATATGAATTAGGGGAATAATTCAATTATTTATATTTGCAAAATAATTAAAAAAATAACCCCTAATTTAATGACTAAATTATTATTATTCCCCTAATTCAATTACTTATATTCATAACTATTTATAAATTTATCCCCCAACCTATTACGATTAAATTACTTATATTTATAATTATTATAAAGGAGTCTTACCAAACATTAACAAAATTTATTATTTATCATAATGCCTCCATTCCACCTTAGCAACACTTGTCTCATCAACCTTTCCATATCCTTCCAACTAACTTCCTTGAACCTTTGGAACGTAGTTTAAAAGGTTTCCCAACTTATGATTGTTTTGTTTTACAGTCTGGAAACTGTGGTAATCATATTTTTTTATGTCTTCTACTCACCACTATTTTGATCTATATCACTGTGTAATGCTTTATAGTAGCCCTTTGCTGAAGTATTAATATAACCCAAAGGATTAATTACTTTAATTCTACATCTTTCTTCATTCATTTTTCTTCCAAAGACTTAAACCAAAAACCCCAAAACAATTATTTTAGATGCTCTGGCATTGGTAGCTGACCTACTACTATCTCAGAGGTACAACAAGAGCCTTAGAACTTTTTCCAGTAGACCGAGAAGGCCTCGAAATATATCACAAAGGAATGAGTCCAAACAACCATTGGATCTAAGGTAGGATCTTAACACCTTTATAGTATTTATTTATAAATCGCATATGTCTAGAGAAAGATAGATTTGTTTGTCCGTTTGTTGTTAAACTATCTTATGATTCTAGGGAGATCGGCCTTGTCTGCAAGATCGATTTATCCGGCCAACACTATGGTTTGGACCTTTAGCAATTGCTGAAGTTAAGGGTAACAACACGTTTGTGCTACAGAATCTTGAGGGGCAATATTCCACTTATCTTGTAAATGGAAGGTTTCTCAAACATTACATTCACTACTAAGAAGTTGAAATAGTTTCATTGTAAATACTCCAGTTTTCTTTACTTTTCAAGATGTCAGTGTGATTTTCTTATAGCAAGGACTCCATAGCCCGAGGAGAAGGCACATGGATTTGCAGGTTCTTTGCATTCTACAGGAGAAAGCAGTCCCTAGATGGAGCCAATGTTGTAGCAATTTTTTTGGTTTTGATAAGATAGAATAAAATAGTCAAAAAATAAAAAAATATTTTGAAAAAAAGTTAAGTTAAGATATGGACATAACAATAGTGAATAAATATGTTAGTTAAAAAAATCTTGATGATGATGTCCATATCAAAGAAAATGTTAGGTTAGATGTCCTAAAAAATAAAGACAAACAGAAAATGTTAGGATAGAAAGAAAAGAAAACAAATAAACTCTGAAAGTGAGCAAGTCTAAATGTCAATACTACTTTTCTGCAAAATAATGGTTGTGTGCAGCTTGTTTTAAAGGCCACAACCCATGAAAGTCAAATTGTTTAATCTTGACTGCTTTATGCTTTAAATTTGATGTTATAGTTAGAGAATAAAGATCTGGCCAAATTGTTTAATATTAGCAGATCAGTAGTTAGGTAGAGAATAATAAGGTGCTTATCAGTTTAATCTGAGCCCTTGGAGGTTTTAAGGGTAGATTTAGATAGTTTTCTTTTGTAAAAATAAAAAGAAAGGAAAAGGATTTGCTAGCTTAAATGCACCCATTAAGTGAAGAAAAATGATAGGATAAACAAAGCATAAGTAGAGAAAGGTTGCAGAAGTTTGATTATTCATTGGACAAAATTTACATTTATCATGTTTCATCATATGTTTCTATGTCCATGAAGTAATTACACAAAGCAAATGAAGGTCTTCAAAATCAATTAATTAACCTCCCATTCATCCCTATATTCACTAATTTCCCCTTCCTACCTTCATTCATTCATATTCATTCATTTTCCACTAAGAACCCCTTTTCCTAAGGTTAAAACCCTTTTTGCTTAGGAAAAGTAAAAAACCCTATGTAAAATCCCTTTTTACCCAAAAAAACCCACAAAAATATGTCTTCCCTAAGTATTGATGCACATATGAAAAGAAAATAATCCCGTGATAAAGCATTATACTTAGTATTTCCTCTTTTCAGCATATATTTACACTTTCCGCTCATATTCATATTAACATTATCCTTAGCGTATTAAACTCTTAAAATTCCCTTTTCCCATATATTATTCACTCCTTTATAAAATACCCTGAAACCTTGGTTTTATAATAAAACTATGTATTTTCATATCGCATCGCAATATTGTCGCATCGTAAGCCTTTCATAGGAATACACTCTCCTCCGATTGCGACATGTGATCAACGATGGACTCAGACCCGATATCATATATATTACAATCCATATTCATATCGCATCTGCCCCTCATCGCAAGTTCCAACTAAACCACACCATCCGCCATTGCAATCTCCGGTTGCGGTACGCAATGGACCCAACGCAATACATATCACAGTCCATTCCCATATCGCATCCGCCCCTTATCACAAGTCCCGTTAAAGCATATACCCTCCACCATTTGCAATCCCCGATATGCGGCAAGAACCCGAACCCGATGCAGTATTAACCATGTTTTATTCCACGTCATGTCTGGCCCCTATCGCATTCCTTTGAGATGGGCCTTCCTCCACTAAACCGCAATTGTGATATGCGATAGGAAACCCGGACCTGACGTTATTATCTGCCAGAGTTTATAAATTTTCAAATCCGCCATATGTGTTTTGCGGAGGTTTTCTATGTTAAATCGTTTTTATGATTTAAACGAAGAATTAATCTTGACCCTCCAAAACACCACTAATCGGGGTTTTAAGCCATAATACAGCCATTACCACCATATTTTATCGTTTGTACCCTCTATACTACTCCTTCGCTCCGCTACTATCCGATCTAATCCATCCAAATCCAATGGCCCTCGGAAAAATTCAGGTTGACTCTCTGTACGGGCATTACCCGCCTAAAAAGTGGTATTCCAACATCCTCCATTGCTACGTGTCAGGCTCAAGTTATTTCGGGTGACCCCCTCCTAAAACCACACATGCCTTATAAGTGGTGCGATGAAAACCACTTTTTGCAAAACGAAAAAATGGTTATTGTTCACTATCGTGCCATATTTCAAAAGAAAACCCTTTTTTCCATTTAAATTCCAAAATGACCATTTTGCTATGTCTTCTCCTATTTTACACAGTGAAGCCTCCATAAGATCTGCTGCCAATAAAACTATCATTTTACCTTTCGATATGCTCTCGAATCCTCCCAATGTCCTTTCAAGCTCTATAAAACCATTGAAGACCTTCTGTCACCCTCGTTTTTCTTAATAATTTCTGTGTTTTGCAAATAAAGACCCCTGTTCCAGGCTTACAAAAGAAAAATCCTGTGTACAGTTGGAAGACAAATATGAAGACCACATCAATTTACTTTACCCTGTAACATGAAATCTAAAGTGATTTACTATTGAAAAACACAGTAAAAACCTGGATTGCACAGTAAAGGTAAAAAGAAAAAGTAAAGGTTACCCAGCAGGGTTAAAGGAGATTCACAGAGTTTAAAGAGTATCAGATGAAAGATCAAATGAAGGCAAATCAAACAGCACAAAGGATTAAAACAATCTAGCAGCTTAAAGGGAAAAGTATCAGACAAAAAAGCCAAAACAACCTGAATAAAAGGGACAGCAAGAAGCAGTTCAATAGCTGCCCCTATCTTCTTGCATGAAGATCTTTTCCTTTCCTAGAATAAATCTCATTCAGTTTTAGGATATTTTTTAGTTTCATAATTTTATAAATAACTCTCTTCTTGAGTTGATTAAAGGTTTGGAGTTCAAGATTCATAGTTCATTTCCTGTAAAGTCTTGACTGTTAATACTACTTTGAACTTGGTTGCACCTGTGAAGGGAGCTTTTGTAGACACTTGATGTACTCAATCTTTCTGGATCCTTAATACAAAGTAGAGGATTTTGAATCTGGTTTTACACAGTTTCTATTATCCTGTAAGTTTTTTTCCAATTATCAATCATTATGTATTTCTTCATATGCTTAAGACTTAGAGAGATATCTAGGTAGGAATAATTGTGTCTCAATTAATTCCTATAAGCTCCTGAAGTGATCATCTATTAAGAGACTTGATTAATGAACTATTTGTTTAGCTAATCCCCTCTAATCAATAAATAATGAGCATCTTGTGTAAGCTTACGTATATTTCCTTGAACCTTTGGAACGTAGTTTAAAAGATTTTCCAACTTATGATTGTTTTGTTTTACAGTCTCGAAACTGTGATAATCATATTTTTTGATGTCTTCTACTCACCACTATTTTGATCTATATCACTGTGTAATGCTTTATAGTATCCCTTTGCTGAAGTATTAATATAACCCAAAGGATTAATTACTTTAATTCTACATATGTCTTCATTCATTGGTCTTCCAAAAACTTAAACCAAAAACCCCAAAACAATTATTTTAGATGCTCTGGCATTGGTAGCTGACCTACTACTATCTCAGAGATACAACAAGAGCCTTAGAACTTTTTCCAGTAGGCCGAGAAGGCCTCGAAATATATCACAAAGGGATGATTCCAATCAAAATCTAATTGCAGCATCCAAGACAATCATTCTCCCTAGGTCAAGTTGACTAGGATTGGGGAAAATTCTCTAGAATGATAACATTAGGGACAAACATTCTCCCTATGTTAACTATGTTGACCAAATTAGGGAGAATGGTCCAACAAAGGACAATCATTCTTCATGTGTCAATTATATTGACCAGATTAGGAAGAATGGTCCCAGAGGCCCAAGATCACTTAGTTGAGTGGGTGCCTTTCAACATCAGGCTCAGATTACTCTCCAGATAGGTAGAGTGAGCTCATATAGAATCATGGTCTAGAGTGAGGCCTTTGGATTTGGGACCAGACTACTCAAATGGACTGAGTGTGTCCCTAGGGTTTCACCATGAGTCAAAAATATTGACCAGGATGACGGTGAACCAGGACTAGTCAATATACCATGAGTTAGAGGTGCTAACCAGAATCATGGTGACTATTTGATGCTAAATGATGTACCATGTCTCAGAAGTACCAACCAGGATTATGGTGATGATGCACCATAGGTCAGAGGTACTGACCAAAATTATGGTACCTTGTTGATGTTGATGATTTACAATGTGTCATAGTTGTTGACTAAGATTATGGTGATTGTATGATTTTGATATTGATGATGTTGATGGTGCATAGTTATAACCTTTTCTTAGTGAAATTTGTCAACAAGAGAACATACGATAGTCATTATGAATACCTCCCTAGCTAAGAGGGAGTGTTGAATTTTATAGCTATGGTCGGTCTTCATAATTAATATTTTTGGCCCTTGAATTATATAAGGCATGTTCTTCATGTCATTTTATTTTAGCCCTTAAAATATATATAAACAAGCTTCAAAATCTTGAATTCAAATATTAAAGTTTTGGCTCCAAAACATAAATTCAGCCCTCCAAGAAGTCAGGTTGGCTTGCCCCTATGGTCACACCCATTCGACCTCTTAGACAAGTATAAGTAAAGGATCTGACCTCCTCTTAAAGGCAACTCGATCATCTTCAAAAAAGAGAGAATTCAGACCATCTGAGGCAATACTTTGGATGAACCTAAGGCAGAATATTGGACAGTTTTGAGGTAAGATAAAAGGGTAGATCTGAGGCAGAGATTTGAGGTGGAGCAGAGAGGTCTAAGACTCATCTAAAGGGAAATTTTATCAGGTGTGACCAAGGTTGTGTTTGACTTTACGTTGACTTGATATATCTATGTTGAATTTAATTATTTGACCAAGAAAATGTTGTTGGGTTTTCCTAGGGTAAAGTCTTATGTCTCTTGTTTGGTTATCTCTTTATGATCCTACTGGAATTTTGTCGAGAACTTCTGTGTAATTATTTTATGATGAAAAATGAATAAAAGAATATATTAATCTAAGAAATTATAAGTAATTATAATTTTAGGAGATCCTTGAAAAATCATTACATAATACATAAAAGATATACTACAACCTCAAACCTCACACCTATATAAGATTACATGGGTGACGAGAGTCTCAAAGAGGAACATTCTTTTGCTCCATGCCTAAAGATCTGTCGACCTACAATTGTTTTCAAGTCCATAGTAAGCTTTACAACCTCTAATTATTTTTTTCTCAATGTTGTAATTCCAATTGAGTTGATGTTGAATGTCGATGTTGCAACTTTCTCTAAGTAGTTATTATCACAGATGAAATTATCATAGTTGATATTTTTGGATTTAATTATCATGACTTTAATCTTGTCGATATTAACAATCATACCCATCAACAACAATCTTGGAGGATTCTAAGCTGCTTATTGAGATCATCATGACTCCAACCTAAAAGAATGATATCATCAACATAAAGGAGAAGAAATAATGACCATATCAGTGAGCTCGTGGCAGAATATTGGATGATTTTGAGGCAAGAGAAAAGGGTAGATATGAAGCAGAGATTTGAGGCAGAGCATAGAGATCTAAGACTCATCTAAAGGGAAATTTGACCAGGTGTGACCAAGGTCGTGTTTGACTTTATTTTGACTTGATATTTGACTAAGAAAATGTTGTTAGGTTTTCCTAGGGTAAAGTCTTATATCTCTTGTTTAGTTATCTCTTTATGATCCTACTAGAATTTTGTTGAGAATTGTTGGACACCTAATCCTCTAAGGGTTGGTGTGGAAACCGAATAGACTAAGGAAGTCCAAGAGACCTTGGGATGTGGAACCCAAAAGTCACGCGAATGTACTATAAATGTCTATCATTGTCAAATAATATATGTACTCTCCTGCTTATCTTTAATATTCTGTCGCTACAATGTGTGTGTTTAACATGGTATCAGAGCTCCAAGTCTGCATATCTGACTTTCTCTGCATGTCTGAGTTTCTTATGATTTACATTTCTACAATCCTTTCCATAATGTCTATCTTCCTACTAGCATCCTGGATTTGAAGGTCAAAGGGAATACAAAACAATTTGTCATTGTATTGAATTCCACAACGGTGAATAAAGCACTGACAAAGATGAGGTACAGAGCATACCATTTGCACCATTTGTGTCATAACCGTGAGATTTCTTCAACATGAACTCAAAGGGCTCTGTGCTAAGTTGCCGAAGAGAGGCAAGATTCAAACTTGGTTTGTGAGTGCCCCCATAGCTTGATCAAAACTGCACAGTCAGCCTAAGATGTTCCAGTAATCATGTTCTTGATAAAATCACGATGGCCAGGGGCATCAATCACAATGCAGTTGTATTTAGTTGTCTCAAACTTCCATAGTGCAATATCAATTGCGATACCACGTTCACGTTCAGCCTTGAGCTTGTCAAGAACCCAAGCATACTTAAATGACCTCTTGTTCATCTCATCAGCTTCTTTCTCAAATCGTTCAATCACACGCTTAAAAAAACGGTTGCCTGAGTCTGGAGAATCAGAAGCACCACAGAACAGCTTCGCAGTGGCGTGGAGAGCAAAGAGACTTACACAAGATGAAGAGGACAAAAGATTGATATCAAAGCCATTGTTATTTCTCATTTCAAATTCGCATTCGAGGAGCTCATCCACGCTGTGGTAGCTGGTCAAACTAAATTACAATTTGATTCAAGGCATCGATTTGTGCCCCCATAGCTTGACTCCTGCCATCACATCTAAAGAATCTGCAAATTCCCGAATTGCATACTGCACCACTCCAGAAATCTTGTCAGCAGTAGCTTTTATAACATGTGAACATGAAATTTCTATAGATCCACCACCTTATATGATTGAACTATCACGAATCAAGTTCCGGGAAACACAAAGTGCATCATGAAGGCTTCGCTTTGTCTCTTCTATCATCATCTTGTTTCCACCATGAATAAAAATTCTCACTGCCCTTGAATTTTCACATTGTTCTATGTATAACATATGATCCTTAGTTGTGCCGAATACTTTCTCCCTCACAAGTCTAGCCTTCACTAGCTTCTCAGGTGTCAATTCCTAAAATCATGGTACTATCTGTTGCCTCTCAAAGCTTGTTGATGTTTCAAAAATGTTTATGTGTTTCTCTGCATTGCCATTGGCATTGAAAGTCTAGGAGGAATTTGTGGAGCGAGGATCTACACTGCAATTGGCATTGAATGTATGGATGAGTTTGGGATCCTTTTAAGAAGGAAAATTGATATGCGCGTGACTCATTAATGTATTGTTCGGTAGAGCTGTCTAGGAAGCCTTTGATTGACTTTCAGTCTTGTCAAACAACTAGTATTCATTTTTGAAATCTCCAATAGTTGGGGTTTGTCTAGCCTTGCTACAGTGTCCACTAAGATTGTTGAGCCTTCATTTCTTTATGAGACAATGGCTAGAATTGATGATACATTAGAGTTGTTAAATATCCTAATTCATTCATTGTTGATGGAATGGTAAAAAATAGGTTTGATACACTTTCTGATATTAAAATTTGTTTGCAAAATGCACATGAGAAAATTGGCTTTTTGCAACTCGAATCACAATTCCAACAAGAAGAGCTACATGAAAATAGACATCATTCTGAACATGTTTTTTGTTTAGAACATCGAGACAGCCACCCATTAACAACAAGTCAATATTGTTGAAGTTCATTCATATTTAGTACCCAATGAAGCAGCAGTTGTACATGCAGATGCAGAAGTGCAGTTTGCACTTTCTAGGCCCGTCATCAGACCTTGGGAAGAGCTTGTCCATAACAATCTTAGAGCAGGTATTGGATATGATAAGGAAATATCCTTTCATATTCCAGACTACTCAAAGGCCATCTAGTTTCAGAGTCTTGGATTCCTTCATGACAGTTCACCTCGAGTTGTTCTAGATTTTGTCCCTCTTCCATAGCAACAGATTGTGAAATGCCAACATTGTGGCCGAGTTGGCCATCTGAAAGATCATTGTTTTGATATTCATCCATGTAAGCACTATCATAAAACCAGTCATTCTTCAAACAGGTGCTTCAGAAACAAACCTCCTACAAGAACAAAGATTCATCTTGGATGGATCGCTTCTTGGCAATGGGCATCAATAGCCAAGAAGGTATTCGAGTCATATGTAAGAACTTGTTCTAGAGTTTTGAACAGTCTTGCAATTGAGATTTCTTCATCTTCTCACCTTGTCTCTAACAGGGGGGGAAATGATGGTCATCTACAAGCTTCAAAGCCACATCAAGCGAGCCTGAGCCACAACCTGCCACACCAAATTCAGAGTTGTAGCCAGAGACAAAGATGCCCCTGAGCATGCCTTCAGTTTGTGACACCTCTTCAAAGAATTGGGGACACTTCCTCTAGCAGAATACTTCAGCTTCTTACCAGTTTTGGAAGAGTTCCAGGAATTGCACTAAACATTCCAGAGTTGTTGGTCATCCTTAAACCATCACAGATTGAGACCTCCCTTTTCAGGTTGAGGTTCTCCCTTTTATGCGGGGTGAGACCTCCCTTTCATGGTTGAAGGTTTCCCTCTTCAAAACATGAGGAGCACTTCCTCTAGCAGAAGACCTAAGCTTCATGCCAGACTTGGAAGAGTTCTGGGAACTGCAGTAAGCATTCCAGTGTTGGTGGTCATCCTTAAACCACCTCCCTTTATACCAACATTTCAGAGAGCACATTCAGCCTAATGTTGCCATGCATTTTTGTACATTTTGTATTATAGCTCTCTTCTTGGACTTATACATAACCCTTCGGAATAAGGTGGGGAATGTTGGACACCTAATCTTCTAAAGGTTGGTGTAGAAGCTGAATAGACTAAGGAAGTCCAAGAGACCTTGGGATGTGGAACTCAACAGTCACACGAATGTACTATAAATGTATATCATTGTCAAATAATAGATGTACTCTCCTGCTTATCTTTAATATTCTGTTGTTGCCATGTGTGTGTTTAACATGAACTTCTATGTAATTACTTTATGATGAAAAATGAATAAAAGAATATATTAATCTATGAAATTATAAGTAATTATAAGTTTAGGAGATCCCTGAAAAATCAACACATAAGACATAAAAGATATACTACAACCTCAAACGTCACACCCATATAAGATTACATGGGTGACGAGAGTCTCAAAGAGGAACATTATTTTGCTCCATGCCCAAAGATCTGTCGACTTACAATTGTTTTCAAGTCCATAGTAAGCTTTACAACCTCTAATCATCCTTTTCTCAATGTTTTAATTACAATTGAGTTGATGCTGAATGTCGATGTTGTAACTTTCTCTAAGTAGTAATTATCACAGATGAAATTATCATAATTGATAATTTTGGATTTAATTATCATGACTTTAGTCTTGTCGGTATTAAAAATCATACCCATCAACAAAAATCTTAGAGGATTCTAAGCTGCTTATTGAGATCATCATGGCTCCAACCTAAAAGAATGATATTATCAACATAAAGGGGAAGAAATAATGACCATATAGGTGAGCTCGTGGCCATCACATCTTGCAACTTCCAAAAACTCTTGTACTTATCAATGTAAATGCCAGAAAAGGTTGGGGATAAGGGACATCCTTACTTCACTTTGATATTGCATGTAGTTTCTTTTGACCAATCCTCGGTTGTCTTGAGCTTGGAAATAACATTCTCATATAGCCTAGTCATGACAACCCTAAGCTCAGGAGGAAACATTATCTCTTGCAGCCTCTTTTATAGCTTATCTCGAGGAACAAGGTTGAAAGCTTTTCTAAAGTCAATAAAACAACATAAGAGATTAGTGTTATTATTGTGGCATGCCTCTACAATGACCCTAAAAGTAACAAGATGGTTTATAGTTGAGTGATGTCTCCTAAATCCATCTTTGCCTTCAGCTCTTTTACTATGGCTTTCAAGCCAAAGGAAAACATTATTTTCCAAAAGGACTCCATACAACTTAACTAAATTGTGACTAATCATAATGGTCTTGTAGTTAGAGGGAATGTTTTTATCCCTACTTTTAAAGTATACACAATAAGGCTTTGCGCCTAGGGCTTAGGGAAGCTTTATTTCACTGCTAAATTGAGGAGTTTGTGTATATGAGGGAAGGGGATAGACCTTCGTATTTTGAAAATTTCAGCTTGGTAGCCTTCAATATCCCCAACTTTCCCATTAGCAAGTTGCTTAATCCCGAACTTAACATCTTCCAAAGAGAAGATATCCCCCTCTACAAGAGTGTTCAACATGGTGCCCATGGCATTAGGGGAATCATAAAGATTCTTAAGACATATATCCCAATTCCTTAAGGTGATCAAATTATTTTCTTTCCTTTTACCAACAAAATTTTCATCTGAAACGTTCTGGGCTCAACTTAGAAAACATAGATAGATTTAATTTGTAAATAGGCTTTGTTACAATATAATGTGCCAATACCATGTATTATCAATACCACATGCCCAAAAAAACATAACTCACTTCATTCGAGTGTAGAATTTGAGAATGTTCCAAATTTTTATGAACAAAGTGAAGTAAATTATTTGAGCTCATGTTTCTTGAAATTCAAAAATTGCAAATAGCTATTTACAGAATTAAATTAATATATTGTAAGTATTATGGGGTGGGGTATGAGGTATTGGAGAATTATAGATTATTATTAAGGCATATAAAAAGGATATTAGTAAAAA
This sequence comes from Pinus taeda, assembly GCA_000404065.3. Classification (NCBI taxonomy): domain Eukaryota; kingdom Viridiplantae; phylum Streptophyta; class Pinopsida; order Pinales; family Pinaceae; genus Pinus; species Pinus taeda. Next base: position 185,872 of record APFE030967680.1, on the reverse strand, counting down.
TAGGGCATATATATTAAAAATAAGGGTTGTTTTCATAAGAAAGATGTGTTGGGAGGAGGTTCAACAATAGGATTTTTGGAGGTTTTATCAATATCAAGTGATATTAAAGGTATTATTTGAAATTTTCATGAGCACGGGTGTCTTGACTAAGTGGAGACTGAGTGAGTTTAAATTATCTAGGGTTTTGTATATATATATATATATTATATATATATATATCTAAAAAATGGAATACAAGAGAATTAACCATGATTTTTTAAACTATAAATTTCTATTTATAAGTTTTTTTTTCCTATTTTAATTGATTTAAATTGATATAATATATATAATATATTATATAGAGAGAGAGAGAGAGAGAGAGAGAGAGTTCAACTAATAATTTAATGATTAAAATTTTGAAAGTTATTTTTAATAATATTTGTAGGTGTTCCCACCTATTGAAGTGGATACTTCATCAATGTAAGAAGTTAGAATTACATTGACTTAACACTTTCAACCAAGACATATTTCTTGACTACTAACCTGATAACTTAAAATCAATAATTTAGGTTTTAAACTCTTAAATAAGAATTGGTATTGAATTCAACTCTTGATTTAGAATCTTGATTTAGAGATTGTATGCTCTCTGCTTAAAGTTTTATTTCATCCAAAAATCATGCATTCTTGCTAAAAAAATGTGACACATTCTCACATTGTTACCCATAAATGATGAGTTAATTTGGTTGAAGAATCCTAAACTAGGCATTTATTCACAAAAATTAGGATATAAGGCATTATGTGAAGATCTACTATTTTTCCACAACCCTTAGCAAATATTCTTCAATAACCTTGCAAAACCCTAGAATTCACTAGGTACCACATTTGGGACTTTTGTTCATTTTGAAAGAATAAACGCCATCTTGAAGCTCATCTTTAGACACTTCCTCCATTAACCATTAGTATTACCTTCCTCAGTAACTATAAAGTAGGAAAAAACAAATATGTCATCTTTACTACCTTGGCTATAGTTGCTTTGCCCCCCTGTCCTTGTAGATTTCATTGAAATGTTCCACTCTTGATTGGACCAAGTCCTCAAAACTTGACACCATTGAGCCATCAAACCTAGTAATTTTCCACATTGTAGTTACATTTCTCCTATGATTTGCAAACTTGAAAAAAACTTTATATTTTCATCCCTTTGAAAAAGCCATAAATGTTTGCTCCTAAGTCCCCAGGTTACCTTCTTGTTTTTCTTTTCGTTTATCCACCTATGTTATCTTATTTAAAAAACATTCATGAGGAAACCAACAAACTCATAACGATACGTTTTTGGTTCAACTTCAATAACAACAATTTCCTTCTCATTTTTCACATTTTTTTTATCATGGGCCCATGACACTTGACCTTTTCTAGATTAGCCTCAAAGCTACAAACTCCCAAAGAGAACCATCAAAATGCGCCCACAACTCCTTAACCAAATTGAAAAAAATCTTCACCCTCAAGTTAGCTAGAATTAAACTTGAAACGACTATAAGTCCTACCGACAAAGACTAATTCTAATAAAGCATCAAAGTGACTTGACTCACCACTAAAAGCAACCCAGTATCTAATGTGCGCCTAATCATTTATCATTGAATTTGAGATAAGAAAACAATTGATTATTTTGTAATTCTCTCCACCCATCCTTTAATTTCTCTAGGTTGGCCTTGGTTTTATAGGTTGTATATCATACAACCCTACTTCTTCAAGCCTCCTCATGAGAAATATAGAAAGATTTACTACCAACCTAAGCCACTTCACCCCAAATTTCAAATTTCACCAAGGAGCCCATCAATTAGTATAAGGTCCATATATGTTTAGGATAGTACACACTTTACCTAGTTCTTAGGAGAACATTACACCCAAACTCGAATCAAAGGACCACATATTAGTGCATGATGAACCTACCTCTATGACTTGAAATCAAATCATTAGATATACCTCTAGCATGGAGAAAATTAAAATCCAACCCTCCAACAATGTCTCTAATTTAGAGAGAATTTTTGCACCTCACTCGTGGTCTCTTGAAAAAGTGAAAATTTAGGCCTTTGAAGCTCCACAAGCCTTCCAGTATCTATGCTTTTTTAGTGATTGCTTTTTTTAATCGTAAGAACCCAAAGTATAAAATATTTCCTTCTAGATAATACCTCACATAAAGCCTTACCTTCGGCAATGGATATGAAATATTTTCTTCCACAAGCAAACCCCTCTGATTTTTTTCCTTTAATTAACCCAAGCACTCTATCAACACTCCCCTCTATATCACATATTCCCTCTTTTTACAAACCTTCGATTATATCTGAGAAGTTATTCCTAGACATTTATAAGACTTGTTGAAATCCCTACCACTGTCAAACCTCCACTAGTCTCATAATTTGATTAAAAACAATCCATTATATGACCCTGCACTTTTATAACTATTTTCTCAATTACTAATTGATAATTACTTAAAGCCTAGAGCTCCACCTAAAGGTAAGCCTTTACTCCAATAAAAGATAGAGAGATCCTCCACAATTTACCAAGAACCTACATCAAACCCCTTATCAGTAGATGAAGTAAAATTAAGGGTGCAAGGACATCGAAGGACTTACCAATCTCATGCTAAGGTGAATTCAACATCATTGGATTATCTAATTCATGCAACCCCACCTTTGGAGCCACTTTATTGGAGTCTGTATGATAAAAAACAATGTATTTTTTCAATGCCACCAAGGGTCCTTCCTCATAATTAACTATCATCTCCAATTAACCAACTAAGTCCTTACATGGCACTTGCCTCCCCATCATAAACTTCTTTCTTAACCAAATATTTTGTAGCAAGGCAAATCACACTCTTATGTTAGATGCCCATATTAGTGGCATCTCAAATATTTGAATGGGATCCCCATGTAATCAAGTGGTTTCATTAAAGGAATGTGTTCTCTTATGTAAATCATCTTTGTATCTAACCCTTCCATTAAATAGGACAAGCCCATCGAGATATTTTTCATGGCCATAAACATAGATGCTAATAAATTAATGTCCACCATTACAAAATTTCCAAGAGAGCTTCCTATTTCTCTAAACGCATTGTTGGGTCTAAAATGCGGATGCAAATTAGAGTTTAATTTAATGTCAACCGAGGAAGGTAAACTTAGAAGTGCTTATCTAAAATATATAGATCTAGAAAGATTCCTAATTTGTCCAAGATCTTAAAGTCCCCTTACAAGAACATATTCATTAAGATCT
>APFE030967680.1:128929-173544 GCA_000404065.3 Pinus taeda | reverse complement strand
AATTATTATAAAAGAGTCTTACCAAACATTAACAAAATTTATTATTTATCATAATGCCTCCATTCCACCGTAGCAACACTTGTCTCATCAACCTTTCCATATCCTTCCAACTAACTTCTAAAAGTTTGAGTATCACAAATATTAGCCCCTAGAGAGAATATCACCTTATCTCCTAGATTATCCCTCCTTTGATAGTCTTCAGGTCCAGGACTTACCCATATATAATGCTCATCATATAATATTGTAGGCTTCTGTGAGTAGAATTATTTAGATAAATGACTTTAGGATCCATCACATGAAAGTATTTGTTGTCGACACGTTTCAAGCCAACTAATGTGGTTCATCATCAAGAGGATAAGATGGAGAAAATATGATCTAATAAGGGCATAAAAAGAACAAGAAGATGTGGTTAAAAGATTAACTGTTAGAAAAATTATTAAAATTAATTAATTATCCCTTAAGAAAAATAATAAATTAATATAATTTTAAAATTTTTTATTAATATTTAAATAATGAAAATATATAATTTAATATATAATTAAAGATAAAATTATATATTACCATATAAGTAATTGAACTAGGGGATGTAATAATTAGTCAATTAAATTAAAGGGTAATTTCTAAATATTTACAAATATAAATATTTGAATTAGGGGAATAATTCAATTATTTATATTTGCAAAATAATTAAAAAAATAACCCCTAATTTAATGACTAAATTATTATTATTCCCCTAATTCAATTACTTATATTCATAACTATTTATAAATTTATCCCCCAACCTATTACGATTAAATTACTTATATTTATAATTATTATAAAGGAGTCCTACCAAACATTAACAAAATTTATTGTTTATCATAATGCCTCCATTCCACCTTAGCAACACTTGTCTCATCAACATTTACATATCCTTCAAACTAACTTCTGAAAGTTTGAGTATCACAAATATTGGCCCCTAGAGAGAATATCACCTTATCTCCTAGATTATCCCTCCTTCGATAGTCTTCAGGTCCAGGACTTACCCATATATAATGCTCATCATATACGATTGTAGGCTTCTTTGAGTTGAATTATTTAGAAAAATGTCTTTAGGATCTATCACATGAATGTATTTATTGTCGACACGTTTCAAACCAACTAATATGTTTCATCATCAAGACGATAAGATCGAGAAAATATGATCTAACAGGGGCATAAAAAGAACAAGAAGATGAGGTTAAAAGATTAACTGCTAGAAAAATTATTAAAATTAATTAATTATCCCTTAAGAAAAATAATAAATTAATATATGTTTTTATATAGATTTATAATAAATATAAAAATTAAATAATATATCTAATACAGATAGGGATAAAAATTATAAATATTTACCACCAGAAGTAATTCGAATAGGGGATGTAAAATTAGTGATATTTAAATTAAGGGCAATGTTTTTAAATAGTTTAACAAATATTTGAATTAGGGGAATAATTAAATTATTTAAATTTGTTAAAAAATAAAAAAAATTAACCCCTAATTTAATGACCTGAAATTATTGTTAATCCCATAATCAATCACTTATATTTGTATTATTTTAAATTTTATCCCCAACCTATATGATTAAATTATTTAAGTTATAATTATTATAAGTATTATAATTTTTCTTTTCTTTGCTTAAATTAATTTATTATTTTCTCAACGGATAATTGTTTAATTTTAAATATTTTTCTAACAGTATTGTTTTAAACCTTAACCTCGTGTTCTTTTCATACCCCCATTGGATCAAATTTTCTCCATCTTATCTTCTTGATGATGAACCGCATTAATTTGTTCAAAACACCTCAACAACAAATGCATTCATGTGATGGATTTTGAAGGCATTTTGCTAAATGCTCATCATATCGATCCAGAAAGTAGCCAACAAATCTAGCTCCATCACAACAAAACTCCAAAACGCCCTGAAAAACCCTTGACAACTTCATATTAAACAATAGTATCAAAATAATTCAAACTAAAAAGCTTCAACTTCAAATTATTCTAAATCCTAAATTTTCAAAATGGATGGTTTCCATACACTAAGGGATTCCTACCTAACAGCTTTGATTCCTCTAGTGAATGAATTTGATTTGTAAATTGCTATGGATATTCCACTAGAACAATTCCTCACAACATATCTAACAAAATATACTAAAATATTTATTGTGAAGGTTAATTTCATTTAGATCTCAATATTTTAACTATTATTTTGTATGCTTAAATATAAGAAATAGTTGAAATGTGAAAAATAGAGAACAGAAAAATACACACACCATCCACAAATAAACAAAAGATTTACCCCAAGAAATCTGTATGGGAGAAATCCTAGCTAGAAGGTAATGATAATTTTGTTCTCTTTACTCTTGGATGGGAATATGCAAAGAAATAGGTACTCTTTATGGGGTTACTCAAGTCATGTGGCATGTAAGGTTGCTACAAAATATTAACCCCCCTTATTTTCCTCTCTTACTTACCACTCCTAGATGCTCTTCTCAAGCATGGAACAAATACCATCACAAAAAATGGAACCCCCACTCTTACTAGTTGCCCAATATTTAACATTTTCTTGATAGCCATATGGGGCTAGGTTTTTTACTTCCTCAACCCTCAATTAGAGTTATAGTTTTGGACTGTATAGTCTTCTTGGAAGTCCACATGTGGCTAGTCCCATATGCAGGAGTAGAAATGGTTGACTTGGCATCATCTTGTACCATTGTGGTCAATACCATAGGTCAACTTGTGGGAGGCATAACATTTGCATACAAAATCTAATTGACATGATATTTGTGTCGTTGGAAAGGTATTTGAGTAGATAATTGTCACAAGGACCTGACATCTTTGTCTTGTCCAAGAAATGAAAGATAACTAGAGTTAACATTGTAGAATGAACTACAAATCCACTAGTGGACTAGAATTAAATTTAGAAAAAGCACAAGAAAAAGGAATACACATTGTTCCTTAAAGTCTACAAATAAGTCATTTGTAACCATAATAAGTCTACAAATAAGTCATTTGTAAAATTTTGTAAGTTAGAAATTGTCCTAGCTCAAGTCAGGTTGGTCATTGTAAGCTTCACTACAACAAACTATAATTACAAAAATTAAATATTAAGCCTATGTTACGAATATATAAGGATCAAATGTTTCACATCTATGTTTTCACATAGCATCTGTCACTTACTATGTTACATTTTTTTACACAAAATATGAGTAAACAAAATTGATGGTTACAAGCAGATTAATTAACGCTTTAGGTTTTAAAATCAATTTATTTTAATCAACCTATAGGTAAGGCACCACTTAATGAAAAGTATGTTGTAACCAATTGATAAAGTACTTATGAGTGACATATTACAGAGAAGTGGTTTGACTCAAGAGTTCAAGGATGACGACAATCTACGACAAGTCAAATTAGAACACAAATTTGCACAAATCCTACAAATGGGGAAAGGTTGAATCATACATATAACAAAAGAAAATTGTTCATGGAAGAAAATTGTTTTGGAAAATGCTACAATTGAGGTTGTTCATGATTGTAAAGCTCATTTGAGTTTATATATGTAACTGCTCAAGATTAATTAAGCCCTAAACATAAGTCATTTCATTGTTGGAGTTTTCCTAGATTGGAGTTTTCTCTAGGGTACATCCTTTGTGTTTATTGTTTATTTGATATAGTTTCTTTAATTTTAATTATTGACAAGAAATTCATAGACACACCTAGTTACACAATAAATAAATAAATACATAGATTAAACATTTTTTTAACATAGAGTGTGTATTGGTCAATCGGTTCATTGTAGGCTTATCGGCTTATCGATCACCAATTAGTGGCACGCCTATTATGTCATCATAGTCTATGCACCTATCATCTAGATATCAAACACTGCTCACCTTTGCAACTAAAGTTGCTTCCTTAACCATCAAGTTGCATGTTATGCTTCCCTATCATGCACTTTAACTAGAGCTTGGGATGCTCTTGAATCAAATGATTAACAAATAACTTGTAATCATATTAAAAAATCATTTTCCCAATCATTTGATTTTAGAAAATTTTTTATTCCTCTTCTAAGGGCTAAGAGTCAAACTTTATTATATGTTTTGGATCGTAACAATTCATATAAGAAAAACTCTATTTTGGAAAAGAGAAGTAATCTTGCATGCTATCACCAAGATCGTCCATGAGGATAAAGCCCTAGTAGCCTTTGTATCCATAATTGTCGGAGATAATTATCTTCATGATCTATGAAATTCCCACCTTCCACAATATTGAGGTTTCCTTTAGAGCCACCATCAAATTAAAACTTGATCCATCTTTACGGTATATGATACAATGGAAGATTGCATCATTTTTGTTCCTTAGTTTATTTTTTTAGTGAAATAATTAATTAACAAGATCATTTCCAAAAAAATATTATATTGAAAGTCTATATTCATATTTTGAATCAACATTTACAGAAAATTATAATAAAAACACATTTAATAATATATAAAGGTGGTTACTAACTTTGATCTCGAGTCATATCTCATCATGTTACATCGAAGGGAATGAACAAGGATAAACTTAGAATCATTTCTAAATTTTGTCAATTTTCAAATCCTAAGTTGAGGGTGTGAATTTGTGTAATCCCCACTAATAAGAAATCATGGGTGGGTTGACAAGGGTGAGGGTGTGCATTTTTCTGTACGAGGGATTGCATGTGTATATTAGTTGGTTTGTTTGAGAAGGGGTTGTGAATTTGTGTAGCCTTCACTAATGAGCGATCATGGGTGGGTGGCCCAAGGGGTGAGGGTGTACATTTTTTTAGTGTGAGGGTTTGCAAGTGTATTCTAGATGGGGAGCAGGGGAGTGGGTGGTGGAGGAATTTTTCCTTTTGCAAGGTGAGGCCCGTTATTTATAGTAATTTTAGTGCTTTCTTGAGTTACATCATTCAATACCATGGGTAGATTCTATATTCCATTTGGATCAAATGCACATGAAAAATGAATGACCAATTACCCTATTTTCCTTTCTCTTCTATCCCTTCAAAACCAAAGCCTCGCCTATTTCTATTATACCTTTAAGATCATTCCTTGTGTTACCCACATAATTTATATGTTTAAGACTCCAGGCCCTCCAAAATTATGACATAAAGTGCCAATATCAAAGCATTTGCTTCATATATACCTCCTTGAATATGTAATGTGAAATTGAACATCATAGGCTTGATATAATTTCCCCTTTAGTTGAAGGGGAGCATGCATAACTCTTCATATGATCCAAACTTACGCAAGAATGCAACAGAATACAAATATAAACATAAACACGGAGATGCAACAAAAATGAAATTGCATTTCATTAATATCAAGAACTGAAATATGCTTACATACATAATGGAAATAAACTAGCTTGGACGATGGTAGCTTATCTCTGAGAAGAGATGTGATGACTACATGCCTCTGACCTGTGTTACAATGAGGCTCAAAGGCTTATTTATTATTGAGAAACAATGGAAAACACTAAACATCCAAAAACCTAACCCTAGGAATTGAAGGGCCAAAATTATGGGCCTCATTGGGGTAAATTGGTACATCAATTTCCTGGGGTCGTAACTTTGGCATGTGATCTTCTTTTGACACGCACAATACCTTATTAGAAATATCTATCCGAGGACTATAACTTTTGACTACAAATTTCAACCATAGATTTACATTTTCCCATTTTCCAAAAAAATGTCGTTAAGGACCTCAAAACGGATCCAGAAGTTCAGGGCCGAAAAATTGCCAAAAATAGTAAATTGTGCTACAATTAAGGAAATTGAAAAAGTGAGAAAAAATGGTGGGGGTCCAATTGGAATAGGCGGGTGGCCACCAATATCCACCTGGATCAGTCTTCCCCCCTTAGGAAGCAATGGTCCCCATTATGTTGAGTGCCTCTATGAGATGGGGAAACTTCTAATGAACTTAGTCCTTGGTGAGCCACTTGCCTTGGTGTAGGAATTGACAAGCTTTAACAACCTAATACACTTGGATCTTCTGTTGGCGAGTGTTATTGATATGTGTGTCCATGATCCTATCAGTTGTGGCTTGTTCGATGCGACATGGGTTGAGCGTTATTGGTGTCAACTGGTCAGCGATGTCTAATGTGTCCGGTAATGGGGGAAAGTATGGCCGCAACCGATCCACATTGAATAGTAGGTGCAAGCCAAGGAATCATGGAATCCTAAGCTCAAAAGCATTGTCCCCTACAACCTTAGTGATGGTGTAAGGCCCATATTGGAGCGGGTGAAGCTTGCGGTAGGCCCTAACGAGGCACTCCTTCTGCAAATGCAACCAAACTTTTTTGCCCACTTGAAACTTGTGTGGCACTCGATGTTGGTCATGACGTTGTTTGTACATAGCATTTGCTCTGTATAATATGTCATGGACCTGCTGGCGGATGTGTTGAATGTGCTCAATGAAGTTGTGGCCAGTTGAGTTGTGGAGAGCTCTATTGTAGTTGTACTGGACATAAGGGAGGCTTTCATCCCATGTGTGTGGATGCTTCGAGTAATGCATGCATAGGATATGCACGAACATCCTGTCGACAACCTTTGTATGGCCATAAGTTTGTGTTGAAAAGTGTAACTAAGTTCAGTGTTCATAATGACATGTAATTGCGACTTTTGTAACTAATGTAACAAAAATATTTTTGTAGGCCTTGCTTCTTGGGTTTCATGAGAAAGTGATTTTCTTTTAGGTGGCTCCCATTAAGAGCCTTAGAATTTGATATTAAAGTCAATGAATTAATGTCATGTATGAAGAGCTCTTCTTGAGAATATGTAAAATATATGTGAGTCACTCTAGCATCTAGGAATCCCTCCAAAAGACAAGCACCATCCTCTTGATGTCGGCCACCAAGATGAATTAAATAACACATGTCGGCTCACCTAATGAGACACATCCCTTCGCTATATGACATGTCGGATTATATATATGACAAACTACTATATATAGGCATGCTAGGATCCGCATTTTTAAGAAGCAAAGAAGTTCAGAATATACTCTGAATTCAGATAGGGAGTTACAGTATACAGTTCGGATAAGGACCTCAGACTAAGGTACAAGAGTATGAAGATAAGCTAGGTGCAACCAATGAAAAACTCTCGGTACAACAGGGAGAAATATTGAAGAAATAACAGAGAACATGTTTTAGTACTAGCATAAAGAAGATCTCCATTTCTCGGTTTAGAGACACAGCTTTAGTATTACTACAATATGTTGCTATCATAGTTTGGTGATCATCACATACTAGTCTATCCACAGTGTGTTATGAAGCTATCTTTGTACCGTTTGTTTCGGTGTCTCTATAGTGAGCAAGGCTCAGTGTTATCATAGCTAATGATAACAATGAAGACTCAAATGGCATCATAAAAATAAGATCTTGTTGACAAGGTATTGGTGGAAGCTATGTCTCGATGCTAAGAAGAGAGAAGAGGAAGAGGAGTCAAGAAGAGTGATGATAGTCAAGAGAGCTTGTGCCTTGATCTTGGAAAGGCTAATAGGTAAAGGGTCTTGGTCTTGGTATTCGTCAATTGGAATCTCTATAAGAAGAATTTGTGCGGGTTTTCCTCTCAAAGAGTGAAAGGTTTTGGCTCTGGCTCATAGCCTACATGCGATGTCTCTTGTCTATTTATGTTCATGCATTGGATACTGTTTGATGAAAAATAACCTAATAATCTAACATGAAGAAGATCCTAATCTAAAAAAGTAAAAATAATTCACAAGCAGTGTCTAATGAAAGAGAAATCCCCTAACGCTAAAGCCCTAGATTTCTCAACAGTTTTGGGGTGGAAGGTCGTGGACATAGTGAGCTTGGTATCGAACAACCACCAAAGGCTTGAATAGAATGCACTTAAGAACCTGTCGTCCCGATCTGAGATAAGGGATTGTGGGATCCCAAAGTGTACCCACACTCATTCAAAGAAGAGTTTGGCAGTGGCTTCTGTTGTGATACTCTTCTTGCAAACTATTAGAATTTTCATCTTGGAGAATCTATCGACGACCACGAAAACACAGTCATTGCCATGCTTGGTAGAATGAAGGCCCGACATGTAACCCATTGAGATGGATTCCCAAGGCCGGCTAAGAGTAGGCAAAAGAGTATACAAACCTTGCTTCTTGATTGTAGGTTTGGCAATGATGCAGGCAGTGCAGGATCTAATGTACTTCCCAACATCTTGTCGAATCTTTGACCGATAAAAATACTTTTGTAGCACTACCACTATCTTTTCTATCACAAATGTCCAACGACTCGACTGTATTTCACCTCCCAAATCATTTTGGCATGCTCGCTTGAAGGAACATAGAGATGTCCCAAGTGGCATAATAGCATGTCCTAGAGGTGAAAGTCTGGGACTTACTTACCTTAAAGGAGCATCGATATGTGGTACCAGATTTTGGATCACTATTGTAAAGATGTGTCCAATCCGAAGTCTTGTGTCCACAAGAGTCGAGCAGAGTGGTCACCGCCATGACTGGCGATCAACTGAGAAAGTTTGAAAAATTATTGGTGCTTCCCTTCTTGTACTTAATGTTCGAATGAATTGTTGTAGGTATGTGGACCATTTCTGATGGCAATCGTTTTGCAAATTTCCTTGTGTCTGTATGAACTGCAAGGGTCGATGGTCTGTGTGGATGATTTTTTCCTTCCCCATAATGTAATGCTTCCATTGTCGGCAGACTTACACAATGGAATACATCTCTTTGTCATAGGTGGGATACTTCCAGACTGTCTGAAAGTGTCTCACTATGACATGTCAGTAGATGTCCCTGTTGAGTAATAACTACATCAATAACATAATCAGAGGCATTTGTTTCAATCTCAAACCATTGTTTCATGTTTGGTAATGTGAGTACTAGTGTAGAGCAGAGGTGGTGTTTCAACTCAGAAAACACCTTTTGTTGGGATTCAGACCAAAAGAACTTAGATTTCGCTCCACCCTTTGTGACTTGATTCAAAGGCCAAGCGATATGAGAGAACCCGAACACGAACCTGTGGTAGAAATTAGCAAGATCGAGAAATTTGTGGAGCTCTGTTAGTGGTTGGGGCTGGCCAATATCGAATAACTTGTATCTTCGCTAGGTCCACATGCACACCCTGCTCATCAATGATGTACCCCAGATATTGAACCTAGGTCGTACCAAAAGCACATTTCTCCAAATTGGCACACAATTTGTGTTGTCGCAGGCTTTGGAGAACCTATTGAATATGGTGGAGGTTCTCTTCCTAACTGTGGCTGAAGATCATGATGTCATCCAAATACACTACCATGAATGAGTTGGTGAAGGGCCACAAGATGTCGTCCATCAACCTCATGAAGGTTGCAGGGGCATTCGTCAACCTGAAAGGCATGACCAACCATTCAAAAAATTCCCTCCTTGGATTTGAAGGCAATCTTCCACACATCAAAGGGTTCAATCGGTACCTGGTGATAACGAAACTTAAAGTCAATCTTGCTGAAATATTGGACCCCCTTGAGTTGTTCCAGAAGGTCATCAATCTTTGGGACTGGATACCTATTTCGGACAGTGATCTTATTCAGCAGCTGATAGTCAATAAAAAGTCGTCAAGTCCCGTCCTTTTTTACCAACACGATCGGGCTCCCACATGGTCATGAACTTGGCTTAATGTGCCATTTTTGCAACATCTCCTAAAATTGCCTCTTGATTTTATCATTCTCTAGAACATAGCGTCAATAAATCGGCTCATTGGATAGCGACACACCCAAGGTCAGATCGATGGAGTGCTTGACCTGACAGTGTAGGGGTACCCTTGTGGGTGAGGTGGATATGTCCCTTTACTCCTCCACGACCTTGTCCATTTGTTGTTTCCATTCAGAGGAGCCCTATCTGTAGGTCGTGGGTGTGGCCACAATCTTCTCCTTGCACTGAGGGAGAATCATAAGGAAGAAAAATTTCTCAGTCTGGGAAATGATCTTAATGCATTGCTTCGCAAAGATCAAAGAGGTGGTTGTAGACGGTGCTACCTCTAGTATCCTGTATAACTTATTGCCCAAAGAAATAATAACAGTGTGAGGCCTAGACTCATACACAACTTGACACTTCCACAAGTATGGTTGGCCTAATAATACATCACAAACTTCAAGACAAGCAACATCACATAGTACTTCATATGTGAAGGGCTTGATGTTGTAGAGAAGGCAACAATGTTGGCTAACGTAGAGATCTCATCCTTGGTGAAAGCCACCCGATGGAATACGGCTACAAGTGTGGTGTGGTCAATAGGCCCAACTGCTTCACGACCTTCGTTGATATGAGGTTCTTTTCTCTTTTTTTGTTGATAATGAACTGCATCAAAGAACCCTTCACCCACATCTATGAGTGGAAGAGTCGCTCCCCCTCCTCTAGATCTTCGAGCTCAATCTTTTGGATCTTGGTCATGGCAATGGTGGCACTAGGCTCCGCATCAATAATCTGCTTGTTTTTGTCATTCCCCTTGTCGGGTTCTAACTCATAGTCGGAACACGCATCTGACTCTAAAGCCTTCAACTCGTCCACCAATGATTGCTTGACTCGACACTCACTTGTGTTATGAGTGAGGCTCTTATGGAACTCACACCACTTTCTTGTGTTCTTTGTCTTCGTGGTGTTTTTCTTTGTTTGCAGTTTCGACGAGTTGGCATGGGTCACCTCGTCTTGGCTTTGTCCTTTGTTCTGTGGTTTGAGGGCGCCTTTCCCTTGCTTCGAATTCATAGATCCAAAATCTTGCTTCTTCTGTTTAAACTTGTGCTCGATCTTGACAGTGTATTGGTAGGTGGTGTTATAGATCTGATATGAAAATATAAGTCAATGCAAATAAACCCAAGAAATAATGTGAAATGATTCTTTATTGATCAAATCCTTAAGGTAGGGCAACACCATACATTCACTCCTTAAGGAAGGAGAATACTCCACAAGCTATATATCTGTTCATACAATAATCCTTTGACATTATTCCTTAACGTCTCTCCATGTGGAGTCTCTAGCCTCTATATAGGCCTCATACATACAATACCATGGATCATTACCATGGTTCCTTCATACCATCGACTAATACCATGGGCCCATTACATTATTACTAACTACTTGTGGTCCCTTACATGATATGGGTTAACCACCTTATTTATTACTATGGCCCATCCCATTATTACATTATTACTTTGGGTACCTCCCTTGGTACCCCATATTATCACCCCTAGGTATATAACATTCCACCCCCCTTAGCATGTTTCGTCCCCGAAACATGAGAAGAACACAAATAATAAGATCTACTCAAAAGAGTAGTCCACTGGTACCATGCACGTGCATCTAGTCATCCAAGAGAAAGGTGAACCCTCGATTTCGCTGGTGCCTCGCTCGCTTGAGATGGAAGTTGACAGTGGCCGCTCTTCTGTGTTGCTGTGTAGTAGGTGGATCGTCTCTCCTTTGTATCCGTCATGTGACTACTTCGTTTCCATCTTGATGGTTGTCTTGCGGGGTGATGTGGGTGATGATATGTTGAAGTTTTAACCCACGGTGTCTTTTTCTTTAATTCACCCCTTACTGGAGCCTGACTGTTATCTGGTGCATGTTGTGGTGCCTGTTGTGGTGTCTTATCTTTCAATATTACTTCAACCACTGAGCCCTCCTCTGATGTATCAGCACCTGTAACCTTTTCTGCTTCAGCCTCAGTTTGTGTTTGATTGTCAATCATCATTGGGTCATTATCTAATATGTCAAACCCTGGAACATCTTCCGCTTCAGCCTCCTTGGACTCTCCCTGTTTATTAATGGAAATATCCTGTAATGTAATTTTCTTCTTTTTATACCAAAGCTTCAAGAATTTCTTCTGTACATTAATATTGATAGTACCCACTGATTCCATCCAAGAATACCCCAAAACAACATCCATATTATCCATCTCCGAAGTATAAAAATCACCATGCAACACATACTTATCCATAGAAATCTTCAAATCCTTGTACACTTGAACATCATCATCTTCCACTTGTGTGTTTTCAATGTGTTTTGCTGAAATTTGCAATTTTTTTGCCAAGTTGACATTTATGAGATTTTGCTTGCAACTCGGATTTATAGACACAATGATTTTCTCCTTCTGAATCAATCCATGAACCTGCAATAAGGATATACCAGTGGGAAATAACCCCACATGTTTCCCCTTATCTTGTTTTCTAACCCGAGACCATTTATCCATAAGGAGTTTTTCCATTTCTTCATCCGAGAATTTGGCCAAGTTAATGATGCCCAGTGATTTCCACCATATGGCGGCTTCTTCTTTCAAAAAAAGTGGTACCATACAATTCCATCCCTCCCCAAATATGTTTTTTAGATTTTGTATGAATTCTTCAATAGTAGAGCTATCATTTTTTCCAATAAACTTTTCTATGAAGAGGGTTTGAGAAAAAATTCGTTTACTTGGCGAAAATTTGAAAGGGCCACAATTCCGTCAATATTGCTCAGAATCCCTATTATGACCTGTTTTTGGAAATGGAACAACCATTCTGCATCTACCCATGTGATAGAAATCGTGATCCAAGCACTGGAATTTCAAATATGCGCTGCAACTCTCCCGCCATCACCAAAATTTCTGCAAAAAAGAGTTGATTTCAAATCAGCGATATCTCCCTCATCCGGAATCCGATTTGACTAATTTTTTTTTAAGTTGGGTATTTTTTCACAAAGAATCCAAATATGTAATTCGATTTTATAGATCTTGCACTAGGACGTCCAGATCTGCGTCGCAAACTCGCTGCCCAGACATATTATCTGCAACCCCACTGATTTTTAAATCAGCGATATCTCCTTCATCTGGACTCCGATTTGACCGATTTTTTTTTAAGTCAGGTATTTTTTTACATAGAATCTAGATCTGCAATTATATTTTTCAGATCTTGCACAAAATTGTATATATATGATCTACAAACTCGCCGCCCCTAAAATCCTGCAAAAATTAAAAAAAAAAAAAAAAAAAATCCACTTTTTTGCCCAAGAAAGTGCTCTGATACCACTTGGTATAGCTCTGACACCACTTGCTATAGATCTAACCCTGAAATATTAAAGATTTGATATGAAAATATAGCTCTGATACCACTTGTTATAGATCTGATATGAAAATATAAGTCAATGCAAATAAACCCAAGAAATAATATGAAATGATTTTTTATTGATCAAACCCTTAAGGTAGGGCAACACCATACATTCACTCCTTAAGGAAGGAAAATACTCCACAAGCTATATGCATGTTCATTCAATAATCCTTGACATTATTCCTTGACGTCCCTCCATGTGGAGTCTCTAGCCTCTATATAGGCCTCATACATACAATACCATGGATCATTACCATGGTTCCCTCATACCATCGACTAATACCATGGGCCCATTATGTTATTACTAACTACTTGTGGTCCCTTACATGATATGGGTTAACCACCTTATTTATTACTATGGCCCATCACATTATTACATTATTACCTTGGGTACCTCCCTTGGTACCCCATATTATCCCCCCTAGGTATATAACAGGTGGCGCAAAGCAAGGAGATATCCAAGAACTCCATCTTGTACTAGATGTATTTATGCAGACAACAACAATATTTGAGTAACAGATGCCGCTCAGAATATTTGATACCCAACTTCGTGCAAAGGGTGTAAGAAGTTTTTGTGAACTCTAGCATGTCTTGGTTCCTTCCCTGTCGTAGTGTGGTCCACTATATGTACTTATCTTCATAGCTCCCGACAGGGTAACACTGCTTCTTGATGGCTTCTCAAAAAGAGTTCCAAGTGGGTGCAACTGAAAACAGTGAGGGTTCCCCCTCATCCTTCTGCTCACATTAGGTTTCCCACCAGTCCTTGGCATGGGGTGCGACTTTGAGGAGTGCAAAAGTAATATTTTCCCTATTGGAAAAATCGTGGACCGAAAAATAACCTTCCAAAAAATTTAACCATCTATCTACAGCATCTACATTTATCCGGCCTTCAAATATGGGAATGTCAAAGTTTACTTGTACCTTGAAGGGAGTGGTGCCTCCGAAGTGGCTTTCGTATGACGATGCATCAAAATCTGAGCAAAGTTGTCCATCATCACATTCCTATGTCGCTCGAGGGCTTCTTCGAACAATATTTTGAAGGGATCTCATGTTCTCTCGTCTTCCTTTTCTTTCGCCATGGGAGGTCGTCGGGGTTTGCAAGGATGGTCTAGCAAAGATTCAACCAGTTCGAGCCCTAACTCCTTATATCTTGACCTCATTCAGGAGATGCAAAGAAAAATAGGGAAAGAATACACTGTTTTGATACCACTGATTCAGAGTTATGCAGGAACGCAACAGAATACATATATAAGCATAAACACAAAGATGCAATAGAAATAAAACTTCATTTCATTAATATCAAGAACTGAAATATGCTTAAATACAGAATGGAAATAAAACAGCTCGGGTGATGGTAGCTTATCTCTGAGAAGAGATGTGGCAGCTACATGCCTCTAAACTGTATTACAATGAGGTTCGAAAACCTATTTATTATTGAGCAACAATGGAAAATCCTAAACATCCAAAAACCTAACTCTAAGAGATGAAACACCAAAACTATGGGCCTTGTTGGGGTAAATTGGTACATCAATTTCCCAGGGTCGTAACATTGACATACGATCTTTGTTTGACGCGCTTAATACCTCGTTAGAAAGATCTATCCGAGGACTATAACTTTCGACTACAAATGTTAGTAAATAACTTACATTTTCCCATTTTCCAAAAAAACGTCATTTATGTAGAAATTTACAAGGTAAGTTCCTGAGATAGAACACCAAACGACATTGCTCACAAACTGATCACAGATCAATACACCAGTATTCTTGACGTGGTTAAAAGCCTCAAAGAGGGAAACAGTGCACGGCCTGAGCCAACACGGCCACTTCAGGAAATTTATTAATAAAAGAAAGAAAATTTACATAAGCTTCTCTCATGAACGGTCACCTTACAAATGACCCTCCATGCTCTTTAAATAGAGATCATGGACCAATCGGGTGTTAAGCCACGGATCAAGTGTCAGTAATACTGAAAAAATGAACCATCGGATCACTTCATATCTAGAACATATCATGACCATCGGAGTGTAAGTTACAAAAGTACATAGTAAGGAAACGCATTTTGCCTAACTCTACACTATACCAAGTTATACTTAACTATTTCCTATGTGTCGGAATATCCTAACATCCCCCCTTAAGAACAACTTGGGATAGGATTGAAGGATGTCAAATATGACACAATAGGAGAAGGAAGGAGGCATTACAGCCTATCCCACCTTGATGACAACTTCCTGAACTCCAACCATAAATTGAAGATTAGTAAACTTCGTCTCTATGAGATCCTTTGTAAAGATGTCTGCAACTTGATCATCAATTGAACAATACTGCACTTCAAGAACATGGTCATGAATGAGCTTTCTGATGAAGTGCATGTGTAGTTCAATGTGTTTGTTGCGTTGATGTTGGACTAGATCTTTGCATAGTTGAATGGCACTTTGATTATCATACCAAAGTGTAGTCGAATGCTGATGTTGAAAGCCAAAGTCTGACAGAATTTAACAAAGCCAATGGGCTTCCTTACTAGCTTCTACGGCACCACGGTACTCTGCCTCCACTAAAGAAAGAGAAATGGAACTTTGTTTCTTACAAGCCCATGTAATAGGTCCAGAACCAAGAATGACCACATAACCTGCAGTAGACTTCTGATCATCTAGGTCACCAGCGCAATCAGAATTAGTGAAACCAACCAATAGAGGAGATGCTTATGCACTGCAATGAATCCCAAACTGAATTGTACCTCGAACATAATGACGTATTTTTTTCGCTGTTTTCCAATTACTTTCATGTGGGTTTTGCATAAACTGAGCAATAAGGCCAACAACAAAGGAAAAGGTCAGGGCGGGTATGGGTCAGATACAAAACATTTTCTACAAGTTGACGGTATAAGGTAGCATCAACTTCAGGGAAAGTACAAGTGACTAAAAGTTTGGCTCCAGACTGAAAGGGAGAAGGGGTTGGCTTATAGTCTTCCATGTGAAAGTGGTGCAGAAGATCACAGACATATTTGGACTAGAAAAGGAAATATCTTCCTTGGATTGCAAGACTTGAAGACCAAGAAAATAATGCAAGTGTCCTAAGTCTCTCATTTCAAACTATTTTTTAGGGTTGGACTTCACATGGTTTAAAGGTTGGGATCACTACCAGTAAGGATAAGATCATCAACATAAAGAACAAGAATGATAAGAGACTTACCCACTTTCTTGGTGTAGACAGTGTTGTCAAAATGACACCTAGAAAAGCCAGTGTCTAAAAGAAAACTATCCATTTTGGCATACCAAGCTCGAGGGGCTTGCTTGAGACCATAAAGGTATTTTTTAAGCCGACATACAAGGTTGGACTCTATTTGTAGAAAGCCATGAAGTTGTTCCATATAGATTTCCTCATGCAAGTCCCCGTGCAAAAAGGCAAATTTAACATCCATCTGATGGACTTCCCAATTGAAAGAGGCAGCGAGGGAAAGAACAAGGCGGATATAGTTCATTTTGGAAATAGGGGAGAAGGTTTTAGTATAGTCAATGCCTTCAACTTATGAAAAAACCTTAGCAACAAGACGAGATTTATGTTTATCAACTTTTCCATCTGGTCCAAACTTGGTTATGTAAACCCATTTGCATCTAACAAGTTTTCCTCCCTTTGGAAGAGGAACAAGATCCCATGTATCATTTGTCAATAATGAATGATATTCTTCATTCATAGTTGTGTCCCAATCTAGATGGCCTGAAGCTTCCGCAAAGGTGTCAGGATCATAATTCGTTAAAGCTTGAGCCAATAAAGAAGAGGGTCTATCGAACTAAAAACGTGTACGTCGTTGATCTGTAGGATCACCAGCAAGAGCACCTGTGGCATCCCGAGTAGCACGGACCCATTTTGAAAGCTGAGAAGCTGAAAGCGGATCCAGAGAAGGTGGGGGAGGATTGTCATCCTCGTTGTCATCATCTGAAGAAGAAATATTTTCAGAAGTAGGAGGGGGAGAGAGAGGTGGCACATCCGCCGAATTAGGCTCGTATGCTGATATATTTTCAACAAACTTTATATCTCTTCTAATAATAACATTTTTGGACTTAAGTGAAATAAGTCTATATCCTTTAACATCTTCAGAATATCCAATAAAAATACATTTTTCACTCTTAGGTTCTAAAGCTTTATGTTTCTCATCTAGAATATGGGCCCATATTTCACTTCCAAAAACACGAAAATCACTTACATCTAATTTAATTGAGTTCCATGCTTGTTATGGAGTGATATTCTTTAAAACCTTAGTAGGAGTGCGATCTACTATGTAATTTACATAGTTAATTGCTTCTGCCCAAAAATTAAGACTAAGTCCTTTAGATTGAAATATACAATTACCCATTTCTTTTGAGGTGTGATTCTTCCTTTCAGCTAAACCATTTTGTTGTGGAGTATATGGAACAATATGTTGCATTTGAATTCCATGCTCAGTGCACAAGTTGATGAATTTGTTGTTAACATATTCTCCGCCATTATCAGAGCTTAGCTTAATAATTTGATGTCCAGATTGTTCCTCAACAAATGCCTTAAAGGCCAAGAACATGTTAAATACTTCACTCGAGTTTTAAGAAGTATACCAAATGCATCTGGAGAAATCATCAATGAAAGTTAAGAAATATGTGTAGCCAAAGAATGAAACCACTAGAAATGGACCACATAAATCACTATGCACAAGTTGTAAAGGGGTTGAGGAGTACCAAGAGGCACGTTTTTGAAAACTATCCCGATGATGTTTTCCGAGTACACATCCGAAACAAATACCATCTTTGCAAGATACCATAGGAAAACATGTCAACATATTTTCTCTACAATGACTTTGAAGAGAGCAATAATTTAAGTGACCAAATCGCTCATGCCAAACTTTGTTCACTTCATCATTATGAGCAACAAATACTGAGGGAAGAGTTGATGACAACAAAGTTATTAAACTTATACAACCTTGTAGAATCATCAGCAATGCCAATAGCTAAAATCTATCTAGGATCTCTTAGGTCCTTAATTACAATATCGTTGGGATCACTACCAGTAAGGATAAGATCATCAACATAAAGAACAAGAATGATAAGAGACTTACCCACTTTTTTGGTGTAGACAGTGTTGTCATAATGACACCTAGAAAAGCCAGTGTCTAAAAGAAAACTATCCATTTTGGCATACCAGGCTTGAGGGGCTTGCTTGAGACCATAAAGGTATTTCTTAAGCCGACATACAAGGCTGGACTCTATTTGTAGAAAACCATGAAGTTATTCCATATAGATTTCCTCATGCAAGTCCCCATGCAAAAAGGCAAATTTAACATCCATCTGATGGACTTCCCAATTGAAAAAGGCAGCAAGGGAAAGAACAAGGCGGATATAGTTCATTTTGGCAATAGGGGAGAAGGTTTTAGTATAGTCAACGCCTTCAACTTGTGAAAAACCCTTAGCAACAAGACGAGATTTATATTTATCAACTTTTCCATCTGGTCTAAACTTGGTTATGTAAACCCATTTGCATCTAACAAGTTTTCGTCCCTTTGGAAGAGGAACAAGATTCCATGTATCATTTGTCAATAATGAATGATATTCTTCATTCATAGTTGTGTCCCAATCTAGATGGCCTGAAGCTTCCGCAAAGGTGTCAGGATCATAATTCGTTAAAGCTTGAGCCAATAAAGAAGAGGGTCTATCGAACTAAAAACGTGTACGTCGTTGATCTGTAGGATCACCAGCAAGAGCACCTGCGGCATCCCGAGTAGCACGGACCCATTTTGAAAGCTGAGAAGCTGAAAGCGGATCCAGAGAAGGTGGGGGAGGATTTTCATCCTCGTTGTCATCATCTGAAGAAGAAATATTTTCAGAAGTAGGAGGGAGAGAGAGAGGTGGCACATCCGTCGAACTAGGCTCGTAGGCTGATATATTTTCAGCAAACTTTATATCTCTTCTAATAATAACATTTTTGGACTTAAGTGGAATAAGTCTATATCCTTTGACATCTTCAGAATATCCAACAAAAATACATTTTTCACTCTCAGGTTCTAAAACTTTATGTTTCTCATCTAGAATATGGGCCCATATTTCACTTCCAAAAACACGAAAATCACTTAATCTAATTTAATTGAGTTCCATGATTCTTATGGAGTAATATTCTTTAAAACCTTAGTAGGAGTGCGATCTACTATGTAATTTACATAGTTAATTGCTTCTGCCCAAAAATTAACACAAAGTCCTTTAGATTGAAATATACAATTAGCCCTTTTTTTTAAGGTGTGATTCTTCCTTTCAGCTAAACCATTTTTTTGTCGAGTATATGGAACAATATGTTGCATTTGAATTCCATGCTCAGTGCAAAAGTTGATGAATTTGTTGTTAACATATTCTCCACCATTATCAGAGCTTAGCTTAATAATTTGATGTCTAGATTGTTTCTCAACAAATGCCTTAAAGGCCAAGAACATGTTAAATACTTCACTCGAGTTTTAAGAAGTATACCAAATGCATCTGGAGAAATCATCAATGAAAGTTAAGAAATATGTGTAGCCAAAGATTGAAACCACTAGAAATGGACCACATAAATCACTATGCACAAGTTATAAAGGGGTTGAGGAGTACCAAGAGGCACGTTTTTGAAAACTATCCCGATGATGTTTTCCGAGTACACATTCGAAACAAATACCATCTCTGCAAGATACCATAGGAAGACATGTCACCATATTTTCTCTACATTGACTTTGAAGGGAGCAATAATTTAAGTGACCAAATCGCTCATGCCAAACTTTGTTCACTTCATCATTATGAGCAACAAACACTGAGGGAAGAGTTGATGACCCAAAGTTATTAAACTTATACAACCTTGTAGAATCATCAGCAATGCCAATAGCTAAAATCTATCTAGGATCTCTTAGGTCCTTAATTACAACATCGTGAGGTGAAAATTAAATGGTTTTACCTTCACCTGAATGAGTTATCTGATATACAGATAGAAGGTTGCACGATAAGGTTGGAAGACATAATACATCATTAAAATGACCATTGTCTAGATGAATAGTTCCAGTCCCTAAAACACTAAGAGATCTATTATCACCAACATATATATTTTGTGTTACAACCATTTAAAGAAAAAAAACATGGCTTTGTTTTTTGCCATGTGATAAAAAGCTTCAGAATCAATGAGCCACTCATGAAAATGAGGGGAAGAAGATACATTTAGTGCATAACCAAACCGAGATACTTGACAACCACATGTAGAAAGTGTTATTCTTTAAGATGAAGTTGAAGTTGAAGTTGAAGTGTGCTCCACATGGATGGTATGTTTCTTCATTGCTGCTTCCAAGACTTCCATTTTCTTAAAGCATTAGAATTCTAAGTGGCCATTTCAATTAAAAAAGTTGCAATGGCTACCACTGTTCTTCCCTCTTATCATTTTGTTGAATTGATTTTTCATTTTGAAACTGAAATTGTTTAGGACCCTTGCTTGGTTTAGGACCATTCTTTTAAGGATACTGCTTCTTAGGATTCTTTGAATTTGGTTGTTGTCGGGCAGCGAAGGTTTTCTTAGAAGAGTTTCCAAAATTAAGAAGACCAAGATGTAAGCGTTTTTCTTGTTCTCTTATTAAAGAATCACAAAATGCATCAAAAGATGAGGACTTGTAGTCTTGTCCTTGAAAAATAAAGGCTTCTCTAGTAGAATGGAAGGTTGAAACAAACACAAAGTAGGCTGGTCTCAACTTAGTAAGAATGGAATAGATAAGTCTACCATCTTTTTTTTTAACCTTAACACCTTCCAAGAGAAGTCTAAAGGTCTTGAACTTGGACAAAAAAATTCCAATGGAAGAAAAAAGTGTTCGAGTCTAATGTAAGCAACTCATTTTCAAGTTAATGGGCTCTAATTTCATTTTTTATTCCAAAAACATTATTAAGTTGTTTTATTAAGAGTATCAAATTCTGCGATATGGAATCTAAGGTCTGGAGAAATAGACATCTCTATCAACCCACGTGTTTGATCTTGCATATTTTCTCATTTGGTTGTCTTATCTTCATCTTTAGATTTAGTTTCTTGGCCTAAGACTATTCTATAAAGATCTTTACTTCTAAGTAAATCCACAATGTAAGATCACCATTAGTAGTTTGTGTTGCTAAGAATAACTTAGCATGGACTTTCCATTTTAACATAAACTGAAGTTGTAGATGCTGAAACTAAGTGTTCCAGTGGAAAGATCTCGAAAAATTAAGTTGATTAAAAAAACAATTTTGAAAACGACTTCCGAATAAAAAAGTTATGGTTTTATGAAGAAAAGTTGTTGAAGATACCGGCGAAATACATGAATGTGCGAAAGTGAATGATAATGTTATATTTAAAAAAAAAATACCACATATTTCCAAACTTAATCCAATTAGCTCACTTTAAAAAAAATATATGTGACCCACTTTTGTAAATAAGTAAAAGTCATTTTTACAATGATACTTTATGATCTACCCACTGAATTGTAACTTAAATAAAAAATAAAGAGACTTTTGAATTATAAGTGACTCACTTTTTTACAATGGGTGAGAACACTTTTACATAAAATAATTTAAAACAGAAGTTACATGTGTTTTTTGAAAAAGTAACTCAACAAAAAGAAAGACTTGAACCCAAGACTTCTATTCTCATAAAGTAACTTTGGACCAAGTGAGCTAGTTTAAAAAGTTGGTAATTTTTGGAAAAGATAAAGGGTTTTTTTTTTAATTAAACTTCGGAGTGAGTGCTTACTTGAAAAGGCCATTTTTTCCCTATAAAACAAAACAACCACACAACCCAACACGGACATGCCAAAAAAAACCAAACCTTATGGCTTAAAATTAACTTTCACCGGACACTAAATATTTTCCTCAATGTTTTTTATTTTTCGAGATCACACTAAAGGCGTAGTGGAAAAGAGCATACGCATGAGAAAAATTATTCCTTTATGTTTTTTATTTGCCCAAATCGCACAGTCACAGGGCAAAGAGCATACGCAGAAATGAAAAGTATAGATCTAATAATAAAAAACAGAGAAATAAATAAACCGAAATAACCAAAAAAAAATGCAAATAAACATTGTATACCTCCAGATCTTAAAAATGATGTAGTTGGGGCTACCAGAAACATTTTCGCGTGAAACGAAAAGGGTTTTTCACTGGAACAGATGCTCCTAACATAATAGAGCAGTCATCTCGGCCTGAAAGCAGTCAGAAACAGCAAATATAGGAAATGACAATTGGATGCAATTGTACCCGCTTCGGATTTGGATTACCAACGGATACAGCCCTCAAATAGCTCTGATACCATGTATGAATTTACAGGGTAAGTTCCTCAGATAGAACACCAAAGGACATTGCTCACAAATAGATCACAGATCAATACACCAGTGTTCTTAACGTGGTTAAAACCCTCAAAGAGAAAAACAGTCCACGGCCTAAGCCAACCCGGCATAAGCGTCTCTCATGAACGGTCACCTTACAAATGACCCTCCATGCTCTTTAAATAGAGATCATGGACCAATTGAGTGTTAAGCCATGGATCATGTGTCGGTAATACCAAAGAGAGAATGCGTCGTCGGACCACTTCATGTCTAGAACATATCGTGACCGTCAAATTGTAAGTTACAAAAATACATAGTAAAGAAACACATTTTACCTAACTCTACACTAGAGCAAGTTATACTTAACTATTTCCTATGTGTCAGAATATCCTAACAGTGTAGGGCCTCAAAATGTCTCCAGAAGTTCAGGATCCAAAAAAATGTCAAAAATAGTAAATTGTGCTACAATGAAAGAAACTGAAAAACTGAAAGAAACAATGGTGGAGGTCCAGGTGGAATAAGGGAATGACCACCAATATCCACCTAAATGATCATACATCAACACCTTTAAAGAGGAAAAATGGGAAAATATGTCACATGGATTAAAAAGACAAAGTGATTCCTTTTCCAAAATTTGTCTCCTTTATCTATTATGCCCATAAGCATTTTCTACTTTTCAATGTTATATAAGAACAAGCCCCTTGTGTCACTATGTGTACATGGATGAACCAACAAGTGTGTGAACCCAATGTGAAATATGCCACACTCTTCCTCAATTGGATCAAACTTTCATGTCAAAGCATTAATATGGGTTTATTGATAAAGCATGCTAGTAAAGGGTCTTCGACCAAGGTCATTAGGTCACGATAGAAAAGAGACTACTATGTGCCAAAATGGGCTACAAGGATATCATCAAAAGGGAACCCTTAAACACAACCCAAAGCAGTTAAAGTACTATTTGTAAGATACTCACATGTCCCTCAACTAGGAAGCATGCATCAAGTCCACTACAAAAATGCATCACTAACCACAATGAAGAGATTATCCCTTTGAAATGGTGTCATGGTATAATAATGTCATTGGTTAAATTAGACAAGATCTTGATGATAAGAGTTCCAATGGTCTCAAAAGGCATTATTTATTGTGTAGTAGTAGCGCTTTCCTCTCTCAAGTACCCCCTCCATACTATCCCCTTTATCACTATATCATTGCGATCTCTAACAAAATCTGGAATAGATGTGTGAAGGAAGCAAAGTTTTACCCAACTCCACTAACAAAATTGACATTATTTGTGGGTTATGGGCTGAGATAAGTGCACCCATTCTCCTTATGTGAACCTCTTCAAGCCAACTCATGTTGACCTATTAAATGATCTAGTAGATCTACAATGTTAAAAGGCAGTGGCCTTGTAATCATTTTATTACATATATCTTCAAAGTACATCTCTTTCCTCCTCAACATCATACTAAGGCTCATCAACTCATGAATCCATTGTAGGTAATGATACAACCTCATCTACCCATACTAACTTAACTGGGGCATGGTGATGGGAATGATAATGCTTGTATAATTAAGTGATAAGTCGACAACTACTAATGACAAGGGTGCACCTTTAACGTCTTGGAGAGGAATTTTGCACCCACATCTAAGATGTCACTCAAAGAGGTAGTCATACTTTCCCCACTACATGATGGATGAAGAACAATATAGGGCTTTCCAAATGTTCTCCCATCAACATACCATGTAGCGTACTGGCATGACATATCATAATTTGATGAGCATTTTGCGCACTGACATTGGGCCTCATACTTAATCTAGAAAGTCTTGAAAAAATCCTCCAACAAATGTACCTAGGTTCTAGTACTATCTCTAAAATATACTCTCAAGAGGAGGATGCAACATGTGGATTAAAAAAACACTCCTACCATAACAACCCCATTGTCCAATTTGAATTAATTTTTCTACTAATTTTTCTACCCTTCGGGAATTTTGTCAACAATTAGGGGATGCTTCATTCCAACGCCATAACTTGGTTCAGCAAAACCACCTAATAGCACACTAAGTTGGCACAACTATTTGTCTGACATTTTATAAAACACATTCCATGTGGGTTTATTGTCATATTTTTGCATGACCACCCTAATTCCCCTGAAGCTCCAATTTTTATAATTTAAATGTAGGATTTTATTTCAAAAGCAGCTCTTTTTAAACAAAAATAAAGTTTAAAAATCCATCACCTAAGCTCAAAATAGCACAAGCACAGATAAGAGGTCTTCACAAACATCATGAGAAGGACATACAGATAGGAATTTATACCATGTTCAGAACTGGATAGCTAAGAATCAAACCATGACCTACTTTCATTGGTGAGCTCTCTATTATAACTATATATTCCCTTTGATGATAGGCACCCTCAAAAATAGTTCAATATCGAATACTACTGAAAATTGGACAAGCTAGAAATCAAACCAAAGATGTGCATTATAGATGCATTGTGTCATTGCTAAGCCATATGCCCTTTCATGGTAGCAAGAACCCTTAAAGGTGTGATATCAAGGAATGGATTGCTCTCTCCAACATGTTGATGGACAGATGTTTTAATCTTGATTATAATCTGCCCTTCATTTTTTCCAACAACGCCTTGTCATTGCACAAAGGATTTATCAAATAAAGATAATCATACATCTCAGACATATATCAAAGATACCGGTATATTAGAGCAAAAGCACCCCTATTGTTCAACTTTCCGTATCTTGTATTTTCATACAAAAGGTCTTCATGGACTAGAATAATTTATGAACATTAAAAATAAAGTATACCTTTCGTTGAATCCACACAATGCTCAAATGCATCAGCTACTTCTTACTAGGAACTTCAACCGAATAAATGAACTTTATGTTGTATGAGTTTAGTGTTACATGTCTGGTTGAGTCTGCCAAATTCTTGTAAGTGGGCTAAACTTGATGAAAAATGGTCAAACTTGTCAAGTTTCCATGTCTTTTAACAGAGTTACTTGACAAGTTTGATTAACTTCGACCAGCAAGTAATTTTCAACTTTTTATCTGACGCTTGATCTTTGACTTTGTCAAGTTGTTCCCAGAAAACAATGTGACTTCAGCTGAGATACTTAAGGGAGAGAAAATTATGAGACTTATAACGTAGAGCTTTGCAAGCACAAGCTCATTGGCCATAAAAAATGATCCAAATAACAATCAGTTTATGCACACAACATTGACTATACATCTACCCTATATTAGGTATCCCCGCTGAGATCCCCGTGAAGAAAGGGATGGGAATGTTGGCATTTGATGGTATTTTATTTTGATTACAGTACAGTATGCAGGGAAAATTATAAAAGAGATCACCTGACAACAAAATATCCTGTTAGTAATTAAAATTGGTGACATGAAACTTGGGCCATCAAATAGGAACTCTTATTAGAAAGAACCCAGTGATTACACATAAATGGTACAGAGCTGCCTTTGCTGATTCTTCACATTTCTTAATACTGTCCCTGAATGAAAATACGCCTTATTGCGAACAAAATTACCTCACTAACAATGCAAGACAAGTCACAATATTATGTGACTGCTGCAGATTAAGTGCCTCTATTACGACTGAAAAAAAGCAATCTCTAAATCCAATATACACAAATGAATTTAGGAAATATCGCAACACAGCTCAAGATGAGGGACCAGGAAATTCTTCATCACCGGTCACAGAATAGACTACAAGTGAACAAAATGCTGTTACTTGTGAGAGGAGGATCAGAAACCAAATTAATTGTACAGAAACTGTCATCTTTCGTCAGTTTCATAGCTTGAAAGTGCAGCATCAGTCAGTACAGAGAAAAGTTGCGTGTCTACAAGAAGCTGCAACATCAGAGCAACAATGTCAGGAAATACCCTACAGAGTGAATCAACTAGTGAGTATTAATGTTATAATGCAGATACTCCATAAAATATTTGTTATTTCCTGCAAGGCCATACATAAACAAGCAAACTGGAGAAGTGTCAGTTTGCAATTACCAATATCCTTATGCCTAAGTAGCATAATATATTCTATAACTAGGATAATTCAACACATAAATATATTATTTAGTTCCCAAAAGATATTGATGATGAACAGAAA
Source organism: Pinus taeda (assembly GCA_000404065.3). NCBI lineage: Eukaryota > Viridiplantae > Streptophyta > Pinopsida > Pinales > Pinaceae > Pinus > Pinus taeda. Next base: position 146,984 of record APFE030967680.1, on the reverse strand, counting down.
AGTGAAAGATATTCCATAGAGATCAAAGTTATTTTACAGGCATCAAAAACCCGATACAAATGTCTCCCACTAGTTGTGCAAACCTTGCTTATTATTTGTTCCCATCATAATGCCTGTAGCTTGCTTAGGTTGCACCTAGAATCAGTTTCACACTGTAAAGAGAGAACATTAAGTGTAATTTTGTACTGAACTCTGTTTGTTTGTTTCCCAGGAAATCTCATGTACGAATGTCAAGGATGGTGTTTGCAATGCCAGCTTCTAAGGAAAGTGTGAATTACAAGTCAGTGTGGATGATAGTGCATGGCCTGAGCATTGATAACAGGCACAAGTCTGAACGGCCATTGTCATGAAGAAATCATGCACGTGCCACTACTGAAGAAGTAAGGTACTAAAGATAAAGCAAGGTTTGTTGCTAATTTGTAACAAGAACAATAATAAATATTTCAGTACACATCCTAGATGTGCATTCCTTCCTTTAAAGTAGACAGCATCACATTGTGATTTCCCCCTGAACTCAAAACTAAAACAACAAAAACCCTACCATATTTTGATTGTACTTATACACGGTGTTCACTTCAGCAGTGTACTAGGAAGATACATATGCCCTAAGGAACACAAGATAGAAATCAAATGAGACCAGCTCGCTTGAGAAACACTGCCAAACAAGCAAGCATTGATAAGGAATCTAGAACATATATGACGTTAATGAAAAACTTTATGGAACAAATGGAAACTCACATGTTCAAGAACAAATGGGAGATAGATTAGTAAATTTACAGCAACCACAGAAAGTGTTGAGAAATCTAGGGCATCAAGTATTAAGTGATTTCTTTTCAATCAGTAACTGCTCATGAGTGCTTTTTAATTTTTTAGGTTACGATCTTCTTTTACTTAGGTTATTAGTGTTCTTCTTCATCAAACAGCGACCAATGCATGAACATAAATATACAAGACACATAAACAGGCTATCAGCCAGGACCAAAACCTCTCACTCTTTGAGAGGAAAACCCACACAAATTCTTCTTATAGAGATTCCAATTGACAAATATCAGTACCAAGACCCTTGACCTATTTGCCACTCCAAGAACAAGACACTAGTTCTCTTGACTTTCAACCTTCTGCTCTTTACCTCTTCTTGACTCCTCTTCCACTTTGAACTTCTTAGCACTGAGACATAGTTACAGTGGTAACATCAAAACGAATTGTGGTCACACTGAGATCATCTCCTATTCAAGCACACTGACATGGTTACCAACACTGTGATAGCAACGAACTGTGGTCACACTAAGATGGCACCAAGGTTGTAGTTACTGTAGTCACTATAACACCATCTGAATTATTCACTGTAATGGCATCTCACTGCAATTGCATCCGAACTGTTTACTGTTATATATCTGAATTGTTCACTGTTATATATCCGAACTGTTCACTGTAATTAACCCGAGTTCCTCTACCCTTATCCGAGCTCCTTCACCGAATTTTATCTCTGTAATTAGCCACCCGAATTACAGAGGTAATCCGAACTTGTTGATGGTGGAATAAGCCGAGCTGCCTATTTATAGTAGTCTGTCCATGTCAATTAGCTGACATGACCATGTGAAGAATTGTGTCTCCAATATAGGTAAGCCGACATTAGTTTTATATTTCATCTTGAAGCCGACTTGAAGAAGGATAACTTGTGTTTGTCTTGGAGGGCTACTTGACAATCCTATTGACTTATATACATTTGTAACATGCCCAATAAGGGTTCTTCATACATGACATTGACTCTCTTTGACTTTTATGACTAGATGAAAATTCCTAAAGGATCACAATGGAGCCATCTAAAATTAAAATTCCTTGCTCATGAAACCCATGAGGCAAGCATTACAATAATAATTTTATTTTTCATCATTTACATAAAATCACAATTACACATGTCATTATGAAGACCGAACCTAGTTATTGTCCAACAATCCCTCTTAAATAGGGAGGTATTCATAATGGTACTTGGTCATTCTCAATCTGAAGAATTTCTCATAAGTAGAATCAGATTGATAACCCATCTTTATAGCATCATACCAACCAACATTGTCACATAGCAAGGCCTTGACAAACAGCGCTATCTCTCCACGAGATCTGAGCACAATGCTGGAGAGACCAATGAGTTATAGACACCCTAATCATTGTCTCTCCTGGAACATACCCCACCCGGGTTCTCATGGTGTGTTCCACCGGAATATTTTTATCTTGGATTCCTAGTCCTCAAAGAATATCAGTCCTCAACAACTACTCTTATTTTGGATGCCCTAATACATCTTCAAAGAGCATCAAATGTCAGATGCTTACCCAATCCTCCATTCTGTCTTTCCAAGTGAAGACAAGAATGATGTGTCTATCTCCCTCTTAATTAGGGAGGACATATCTATTCCAATAAAGGAATGTACTCACTCCTACAGAAGAAATGTACATAAGCTCCCTCTAGGCTTAGGAATTTTCCAAGTTTCTTCCAAGTAAGAAACTTGTTTCCAAGCTCCCTCTTAATTAGGGACCTACAATAGCTCCTCAAGTGGAGATGATGGTACAACCAACTGCTTGAAGAACTCCTCCTCACGATGTCATGATCTTCTTTTCGTTATCTAGGAGTCTTCGTGATTGGGAATTCTACATAGGGCACCAACCATCCATCACTTTCATCGATGGTCAGCCATGTCATCACCGAAAAGTGATCCATCAATTCATATCTAGCCTTCCTTCATGCCATATTTACTTAAGGATCTTTCAACCTACTATATGGGCAGCCCTACTTAAACCCATCCAAATATTTGTTCAAAAATAAAGGAATGAACATTAAACACCATTACCTTTGTGATGGTCTTTCATCATGACATATTCTAGTTTGCATCAATATCCAACGTACATATCGACACATCTCCCAAAGATATATATTGTCAAGGGTCTCTTTCCTTTTCAAACTCCATTAGAGTCTTCATATCTTCCATGGAGATATCCTAGTCAAATCTTCTTGGTCTTTCAGATGTTGATTGCCTTTACCATGGTTGCATATTCCATGATCTCTTCCTTCCTTTCTTCACACACTTCATTCCTAGGAGCTTTCAAAGTTCCTCAATTGTAGTCAACCACCTCATACTTCATATGAGGACATATTATGTTGATTTCATCTAGTGAATGTGTGACCCATGCATTCCTGCATCCCTTTGAGGGAAGAGATCCTTTCTTTTGATCATTCTCTTAAGATAGAGCATTGGTGCATGTTATCAAATGTAAGCATACATACCTCATTTTTCCTTTGGGTCATCCAAACCTCCTGCAGCAGCATCCTTGATTGAAAAAGCTTCAATCCCTTGATTTGCTTCACTTTTATGTCATCATAACATCATCTCATGAATTCCACAAGTTTGGAATTCTTGATGAAACACTTGCTTCCTTTCTTGATCGGTGAACCTTTCGATGAAGATTCCATCAAAGAATCTTGAGGAACTAAAGTATCCCCATCAACAAATGTTTCCTTTTGTCAGATGTATGATGATCCTTGTACTAGATGACCTTGCCACTTATGTTTTCAATGAGATTTAAAAGAGCTATATCCTTGACTTCCATAGATTCTAATCATCTTTCATGCTCTTCTATTGTGATGCCCCAAGCTCTTTCTTTCAATGCTTCTATGATGCCTTGATGCATCCATTTTAGTGAATTATGATGGCCATATCTTACAACAAAAGACTTAGGAGCTTGAAAAAGAACTTAGGTGAGGAAGATTATCTCAATAGTGGAGATCTATTACTTCCTCCTTGGATCTCTCCTTTTTAGCGTCCTCCACTTCCTCGATAATGTGGGCTTCTTCTCTTCTTCTTTTGTTATTGTCCTTCTTGTTCTTAGGACAATCACTTTTGTAGAGTCCATATTCTTGACACCCATTACATTGGATTTAGCAATGTTCTTTTTATTTTTCTGAGGACCAAACTTTCCAGCTTGTCCCTTTCTTCTTGTCATTGCAGCATAAGCTTGATTTTGCTCACCTGCTCGCACATCATATTTGGCCTTTAGTCTAGATTCTTCAATCTTGCATAATGACCATAGATCCTGGAATGGAGTAGCTTCTTTCTTCCCATAGAAGTGAAGTTACCCCACTCCTCAGGTAGTGCATTTAATACGATTGTAGTCATTTCACTATCAGACATTACTTCTCCCAGATCTTGTAGTTGATCTCGGATCTCAGGCATCCTCATACAGTATGAGGTTATTAAATCTGTTGAAATTTCTAATTTTACTTAGTTAGAAACCCTCCATGCGCTTTCTCTAATTTATTCCTACCTACTTGTTATTTTCCTTCACAACTTATTTACAATGTAAATAATGAAAATAAACACAAGTGCATGCTCAACATATTACAGATTAGCAACTAAAATAAACAAGAACAAACACACCATATGACACCATTATTTTTGGACTAATGTCCCCGGAAAAACCCAATGTGGGAAAACCAGTGCAGCTATCTAAGGGTTTTCTCATTAAGCAATATCAAAGTACAATCTAGGTGCCGAAATTGGCCTACCCAACAAAGAATTTCCTTGCCAGTAATACCTCTCAGTTTCTGACAAATCTACTAGTTGAAACCCCGGATAATCCTTCCAGCAGCGACTTCGCAACAATCTACCCTAGAAACCCCTGCGTCTGCCCAATCTAGAGTGCGTCAGCCTTTCCTAGCCCAGCGATGGCACTGTGTCAGCCTATCTTGGCCTGTGTCAACCCGAGGAGGCCCTGTGTCAACTCTCTAAGCCTCTGCGTCGGCTACGCTAGCCTCTCTAGTGCTCTGCGCAGCACTTAGCTACCTCTATGTCACCTTGTGTAAGCACTAGTTGCTCCTGTGTCTCTCTCTCTGGCTGCTCTGCTGCTCTCCCAGCACTATCTCTGCCTCTCTATATCTCTGTACTCAATGCCCCTCAGCTACTCTCCCGATCACTAATTCTATCTCTCTTAGCAAACCCCGCTTTAGAAAATAGAATCACTCATCACTTTGGTGTATCCTCCAAGTGACCCTCAAGCCTCCTCTTATACTTTTCCTGTTGACATCTCAATAGCCGAGATTAAGTCCCTAAACAACGGCTAAGATTAGATCCTGCTTGATCCAAGTCTTTTGGACCACTCTAACACAGATTCATATTAATACACATTAATATTTTATTTTCCCTAATAAGTTCAGACTTAGGGACTCCATTAAAAATATTAATTATTTTAATATCTCCTGATCTATTTAGAATCTACCCAAACCCTTTCTGGATATGGGAGATCTCAAGTGCCCCATCCTCTCCACCAAATTTCGTGGCTAGAGCACATCCGATGCTACCCCAAATCAATACTCCCTCTTAGCGAGGACTGTGCTCTAACAATACTCCTCATTGAGTATTACTCTGATCATCCAGAGTCGGTACCTGTGTTGATGCTAGGCCTTCCTGCCCAACATCCTCTGCACTGCTACCTCCTGTACTGCAGCCCACGGTTTTGCCACTGCCTCTACTGCATCTGTATGACAACTCCCTCTGCATCCGTGCTGCTGCTAGTCCTTTCTCCCACCACTGCATCCGCACTGCACCTCCACTCATCACGTTGCATCGTGCCGCCCATTGTTGCACTGCAACTCAGTTACTGAGAAGTAAGTAATTGATCTCCCAACTGACCTCCCTATTGGGCTAGAGACACCCACTGATGTTGAAACTCCCTCTGCCGCTGACAAGTGCTCCCTCTCTGACCTCTGCGCTGCTGCAACAACTCTCCTGCATCTCACATCGTTGCACACCTCTCTGTGTCGTCCTGCACTGGTGCAACATTCTTGTGCCTCTCGCACTGCTACAGCCTGCTAGCCTCACGCTGTCACAGGACTCCTGCACTATATCTCTCTCTGTCGCTCCATCCACATCCGTCTCTACCCACCCAGCCAGTCCTACTACTCATCGGGGTTCCCGTAGCAAGGTCTAATCCAAGAGGTCGGGTACCTCGAGGATCATGCCCCTCATCGCATGTAGTCCTCATGACTACAGCTCGATGTCTCCCCACTTCCGCTCAAGTGGCATGTGTGCACTCATGGCACAGTCATCGTCTGTCAAAACTTCCTTCTCTACCCGTGTTGGCACTGCCTTAGTCTTGGAAGTCTCTCCCTTACTCTTCTTCCTTGGACATTGGGTCGCATAATGACCCAGCTCCCCACAGTGGAAGCACTTGATCTTGGAGAGATCTTTCTTCTTCTGCTTTTCCTGTTTTCCCTTAGCTAGGGCCACATCTTCCTCCTCCTGCTTGACTTTGATCCCCTTGTTGCTGCTACCTGTCTTCGACTGTCGTCTGATCTCTTCCTGGCGAAGAGCTACTCACATCTCGTCCCAAGGTGGAAGTGTCCCTCTACCCAATATACTCTGGACAAATACTTCCCAGTCTTCTGAGACAGCATTCAGGGATGTCCTCACCATTAGCTCCTGATCCATTGTCGCTCCTATCGCAGTAAATTAGTTTCAAATCTCATGGTGTCGCTCCTATAGCAGTAAATTGGTTTCAGATGGAATATGCTCCCAACAACACTTTCTAGATTGGGAGAGGTTTTGGGCTGACTACATCCAAGAGGAGATTCAATAACAAGCTCAAGATGGATCTCGTGTTAAAAGGGAGGAAAATGAAGAAAATTCTGCTCTAGCCAACAAAGGGACCATGTCCAAGAGAAAAAAGAGTAGTGATGGTGGTGAATTGAGTTATAAGGGAGAGACGAAGAAAAAGGACCTTAGCTAGATCAAGTCTTTTTCATGACACCAGTTTGGATATTACGCTACTAAATGCCCAATGGGGAGAAAAGGTCTAAGAAGGACCAAGTCGCTGCCTCAACAAAGAAAGATGAGTTTTCCTCTCATTTTGAGGAGTTCTCACACATTGCGTGTATGGCAAGTTCAGTGGCCACCAATGTATGGTATGTGGACAACAGTGTGTCATGTCATGTGACAGGAAATAATAAGTATTTCAACAAATTGTCAGAGAAGGACAAGCAATTCGACATAAAGATGGGAGATGATGGAAAGTACCTAGTCGATGGTACTGGTACAATTCATTTTAAGAGGGAGTCTATAAATCCTCTATATCTCAAAGATGTTCTTTATGTATCGGGGCTCAAGAAGAACCTCGTCTCAGTTTTGACTTTGGAGGACAGGGGTTACGAGGTGAGCTTCAGACAGGGCAAGGATTTTATAAAACCCTCGAACTATAAGATGTCGAAGCAGTTTGGGGTCCGGGTTAGGCACAAGAGCCTATACAAATTGCAGTTTGATGTAATCGCAGCACTGGCCAGTATAGGAGGTCATGACTCAAGCAACAAGCTTGGAGAGTTGTGGCATATGCGCATGGGGCATCTTCACCATGAAGCACTAAAGATTCTTAAGGAGATAGCTACAAGATGCCACAATGCAATGGATCAGCATGAAGTGTGCAAGGATTGCGCTCTTGGCAAGTATGCCAAGTCATCTTTTCCTAACATAGAGGACAAGGCCAAGGGTATCTTGGACCTTGTTCATTCAGATGTATGTGGTCCTTTCTCTATAGTATCCCTTAGTGCGTACAAGTACTATGTCACCATAAATGATCACTCGAAGAAGACCTAGATATTTTTCATGAAGAAGAAGGATGAGGTCCTCTCGAAGTTTCCGGAGTTTAAGGCCTTCGTTGAGAACCAAACTGGCAGGAAGATCAATGCGCTAAGGTAGGACAACAATGGGGAGTCATTTAAGGAGTTGTGTGCCAAGGAGGGCATCAAGAGGGAGTTTACCACACCATATAATCCTCAACAGAACATAGTGGCAAAGCACAAGAACAGGGCCATAGTTGGAGCAACCAAAGCCATGTTGCATGATCAAGGGTTGCCCAAGTTCCTTTGGGCAAAGGCATGCAATACAACGATATTCTTGTAGAATCGGAGCCCACATAGAGTGTTCAGGCGAGTTACACCAAAGGAGGTATTTACAGGGAAGAAATCAAATGTGTTTCATTTCTACATATTTCGTAGTCTTGTATATTGCCATGTACTAGAGGAGAAACGAAAGAAGTCAAAGTCCATAGCAGAGAAGGGCATCTTCATATCATTGTGAGTAGCATCAAAAGGTCTTCTAAAATTGTTTGGTGTCTTAGCATGTGGAAGACATTATTTGCCTCTTCTAGTGATTTATGTCTTCTTTCCTAAGTTTAACTTAGGAAAAGTACACTAATTCAAGTCAATTAATTATTATGGGCTATTGGGTTATTTTCTAAGGATAAAAAATTCAATTATTTAAGAGACTTAGTAATAATCTCAACCGTTGATCTCCAAGATGTTTTTAAAAGGAACATTCAAGATGTTTCTAGGGGGGGGGAGATTGGGGCCAAAGTTTCAGAATCAATGAAGATTATAAATGGTGGCTAGCGATGGAGGTGAAGACACAACAAAGAGCACAAGTGTGTGAATGAGTCATCATTAGAGAAAGCAATTTTCTCTATAGTGCCAATGGCTCAGTGACTAGTGCATAGACAAGGAAGAAATGCGAGTGGGTTTGAGCAAACCCACAAAGGTCGAGTTGGAGGAGATTGCATGGATGAGTTGCTAAAAGGAGATTGCGTTTGTCAAGAGAAAGTCGAGTTGCTAGAGTGTTAGGGCTTTTCCAATGCGCAATAGTGGAAGGGCACAGATCTAATTGCTAGAGGCCAATTTATTTAGAGCAATTCCATCTGGTGGCAAATTTCCTTGAGGCCAATTTACCCGGGACGAATTTGTTTTGATGGAGCCGAGTTGCAAGTTCAAGATTGTATTTTTCCTTGTATCTCTATGGGTCGAAAACCCATATTTTCCAGATAATGAAATGACAAAGAATTGTTTGTGGCTTAATTAATTTTGCAATGTGTAATTGGTGGATGATTCAATTATTATTTGGTTAAATAAATAATAAATTAGGGATAAATTAAATTGTTGTGATCTCGTTGGTATTAGAAATTTAACCCTTCATGGGTTATAACCAATGTTACTGGATCCGTCAGCCATGGGGGATGGATTCGCAGATCCCCAGATCTGATCCAGAACCGGATCCGGATTCGCTTGGATCCGCCTAGGGACCCATATGAAAATGTTTTCTTCACGATAATGTGCACCCCGAAATTCAAACTGCATTCTTGCAATTTGGGATTTTTACAATACAAAAATACCTATATTCACTAAATTAATTTTCTGTTAATACTCGTTGAATTAATTCCTAACTTTGGGTCCCTTTGGTCATATTCGCTTAATTAATACTCTATTAATATTTGTTGAATTAATACTTTGTGAACGGGAGAAGTTCATATTCGCTGATTAATACTCTATTAATATTTGTTGAATTAATACTCTGTTAATGGGAGAAGTTCATATTCACTAAATTAATACTCTATTAATATTTGTTGAATTAACACACTATTAATATTCGTTGAATAAATACCTGGCTTCGGGTCTATTTGCTCACGGAAGAGGTTATTTCCCAAATAATACTTAGCTTAATAGCTCGCTAGTAAAATGCATTCGGTGGGTTGCTTATAGCCACCATCGCGAGCACCCTGACTAAGTCATCCCATCACCAATGGAACATATCAGTGATGTTAGAAATACTATGGTATCGGAAACCGAGGGCTAACCATTTGTTGGAATGTGGGGACATTTGGAGACACTTACGGAAAATTTATTAATGTTCTAGAGATTATTCATGTTCAAATGTCGGAGCTCAACTAGTAACTTATTAATATTAATAACTATATAATTTATAACATATAATAATAATATAGATAATACTATAAAAAATTAAATTTATAATATTGTAAGCTCATATATTAATGAACTCAACTTATAACTTATTAATATTAACAACTATGTAATTTATAACATATAATAATAATAATACAGATAATATTATACAAATTAAAATTTATAATATTGTAAGCTCATATATATTAATTAAATTTTAAAATTTGGTATTTTAAAGTTAATTTTATATTTATATTTTAATTTCTAAATTAAAATTATATATATAAGGTTCAACTTAGACTTTAAAAAATTATAATTTAGAATTAACTTCTATATTTATATTATAATTTTCATATTGCACTATAAATAGAAGTATTAAAATTTATATATATCTATTAAATCAAATATATTAGTTTATTATATGCTATGAAACTGGATTCGTCCTATAGGCCCCACGAATCCCGAATCCATCGTGTCCGACATGATTCTCTCGAGATTCATGTCCAAAAACCATGACATGTCGTGTCTTATTTTGACACATCGAATCCAACTGCGTGTCACGATTTTAGCAACATGTCATGTTTTCCAGGACTTGTTAGGCGGCAAAAGTGACCTGCGCAGGTATGAAAAGGCCGCATTTGGTCATTACAACCACGCATATTTTCATTTGGCAAGCGTTTTGGCAGCTTAATGATCAAGTCTAGGCCCTAGTAAAAGTGACATTCTCCTTAATCTTCATTCTCATCCTTTTACTTAAATTTTTAACATTACCATGAAATGACTCAAGATGTTTGAGAGTCGTTCTGGTCTCATTGGATTTCATATGGAGAAAGTAAAATTTTAGATTTCATTCAAAATCCAACAGACTTATCAGTTTTCCAGGATTTCAGGATTGGGGGATTGCAATATTTCCATTGAATTTTGTCATGTATTAGGGTATGGAACTCGTATTTAATCAAGAGCGCCAATCCCTCTATGTACCTTGATGTTAGTGACATTGGTTGTCGAACTCCTCTATCATGACCCTCCTAAAAATGTACGCATCACTCAAAACAAAATCTTGACTTGACATGTTATGCTTGTTCTATCTTATGTTAATGCTTAAAGGGTGATATTAATGACAAATCCCTATACGATACAGAGGTAATGACAAAAGATACTCTGGATATTAATGCTTAGAGGTAATATTAATGACAAAGATCTTGATTTCCAACAAGACTAAAAAATTAGCCATTTCTCGTGGTGGCAAGAGGGCCAAGCATAAGAAATAGATAATAGATTGACATGTATTTGAATTTTGTATGTACTATGCATACTAATTAGCTATAGATGAAGATCTATATTTTGAAATCAATAAATTTGTATCATTAATTAAAATTTGTGTAAAATATCTATTTTAAAATATATATATATTTATATATATATATATTATATATTATATTTAAAAAATAATATATAACGAATCCCACGTGTCCCTGTTCCGGGGGGTCAACGTGTCCAAATCCGACACCACGAATCCCGAATCCTACGAATCCTGAATCCTCGTGTCAGGTGACTTAGATTTATATGATATATTGAAAATATAAATATTTATTTTTAATATCGCATAAAATATAATTATATATTTAAAATTTTGTATTTTTTACAAATTATAATTGCTAATGTTTATCTTCTTTGAAAGTAAGGAAACATATTAATGGCTCAAGGCCTAAAAGTATCTCGCAAGGGTGGAAGTCGCACCTATTACATACCACATACAAGTTATTTTTAGATGGCCAATTTGTCTACACATAATGATGTAGCTGCATGCTAAGATATTCAGATTGTATCGACAGAGGTTAGACCAGTAACCATGAATATTGTAGCCTTTTCCATACTATATAATATACATGTCATTTCCCCGTCGTATCCGGATCCTGGCTTTTAAAAAATCTGACGGATCCATATCCGTATCCGCATCCAGATCGGGATCCGAATCCTGGTAACTTAGGTTACAACGAGACATCCAAGCCATACACAGTGTACATTCCAGCACAAAAGAAGACTATCATCAGGAAAGATGTGAAGTTTGAGGAGGATAGGGCTTTGAGAAAGTCCTTGAGCATGAGAAAACTACAGTGCAGGAGAAGCAGCAGCAGGCTCCCAAGTAGGATGCTCAGTTAGTACCTCACACCATAGTTGTGCATGGGCAGGACGAGTATACGCAAATGCATGAGCGAGAGGAGCCTACTCAGTCAATGACTCTCATTTTTGAGATGAGAGGAAGTTGGGCATAATAGTTGATCTAAGAGGCACAACAGCAAGTTGGTGCGCCTAGTACATCAATTCGACAAAGCAAACAACCACAGAGGTACACAAGATATATGTCACTTATGACAGAGTTATTAGATGTCGAGCCTTCCAGTTATCAAGAGGCAGCCACTCCGCAAGTTTGGAGAGATGCCATGGTTAAGGAGTATGCCTCCAACATGAAGAACGATGTTTGGGAGGTGGTGTTAAGGCCAAAGGGAAAATCTATCATAGGCTCTCGCTGGGTCCACAAGATCAAGCATGGAGCTGATGGGAGTATCGAAAAGTACAAGGTGAAATTTGTGGCAAAGGCGTTCTCACAGATAGAGGGAGTTGACTATGATGAGACATTTACCCTAGTTGCACGGTATTTGTCAGTCAGGGTGATTGCAGGTTTTGTAGCACAGATGAGGTGGAAGATCCACCAAATGGAAGTGAAGACAACCTTCCTCAATGGTGTTGTTCAGGACATTTACACTGAGCCGTCAGAGGGATTCGAGACATGCAATAGGGATACACACGTATACACGTGTTGAGATATCTCAAGGACACAGTAGAGCATGGATTGTTGTATAGACAAGTTGATGAATTGAGGCTTGAGGGCTTCACTGATGTAATTTGGGCAAGGAGCTCCATAGAAAAGAAGAGCACATTGGGATGCGTGTTCAGTGTTGGATCAACAATTGTTTCTTGGTTCAAAGGGAAGCAAAGATCAATCGCATTGAGTTCAGCCAAGGTTGAGTACATGATTGGCAGTTTGGCAGGGTGTGAAGCTATTTGGTTGAGGAAGCTTCTTGTGGGCTTATTCAGGACAGAGTTGGAGCCTCTAGTGATACACTATGACAATAAAAGTTGCATCAAGCATTCTGAAAATCTAATGTTTCATGATCCTTTTAAGCACATCGACATATGTTATCACCACATCAAAGATATTGTTCAGACTCCAGAGAGCTATCGTTACACTCTAGGACGTACCCACAAAGGAGCAAACAACAGACATTCTAACCAAAGCTTTGGTAGGGACCAGATTTGTATACCTCAGAGAGAAGTTGGGTGTAGTGTTGATTCTAGAACACCTTCCTCTCTAAGAGGGAGTGCTGATTAGAATAGAGACGAAGTGTTTTGCTTGTCAAAGTGCTAAGACTAGCAAAAGAACACACAAGACTACTACTTTAGCATATATTAATTTATCTACCTATTTCCTAAAGTTAGACTTAGGAAAAAGGAGAAGTTCCTAAGTTAGCTTATGATTTAATCTCAACCATTAATCACGATTTAATCTCAGCCATTAAGAAGAAGAATAGGGATGAGGTCGAAATTATTAGCAAAGATAGAGCGTGTTGGTGGCAAAGTCAATTTGAACACAAACAAGTGCGAGAGAGCGGCGAAGGAAGAGCAAGGGTTTCAGCAGATCGCATAACTCAACATCCAAGCACGAGAAACTGAGTGAGGGTTGAGCCTTTACAGCCGAGCGCAAAGGTCTATTCACGTGTATGGATCAGATTGCTGGCTTGTGCAGGATTTTTGCAGATCCAGTGCGCAGGAAGTGAATCGATTTAGCTGGGGAGTGGAAAAGTATTTTAGTTGTGATAAATTAGGAAGTTTCTCCTTTGTTGTAATTCTCAGAAGAAAATCTTTTTATGCAAAAGAATAATAAAATACACACAACATTGCAGGTTTTCCCTGGAGTTGGGGTTTCCCGGGTATATCTTGTGTTCTATGTGTCGATGTGTTTGCTGATTTATTTTCCACAGTGCATGTTAGAAAACTCAGTGTATTTGTGATTTAAGTTTCCAGAATATTAGTTGTTTATTTCTGGGTTTTTACACTCAGAAAATTACAAATCAGTTTACCAGGTTTTAAAGAAATCTAACATCATACATAATAAGGCCTTCGCCAGTTTTGCTTTTTGTTACAAGTTAAAGGGTTCATCCATCATCACCCACCAAACAAAAAATAGTACAACTTGCATTTAAACAACCCAGCTAATTACTGTTGTCCCGTTTAAAAAAAGCGATTTAATCAGCAGTTGGAAACATGTCTACAATTGCAGGCAACACTCATTAACATCCGGATCCTGGCTTTTAAAAAATCTGACGGATCCATATCCGTATCGGCATCCAGATCGGTATCTGAATCCTGGTAACTTAGGTTACAACGAGACATCCAAGCCATACACAGTGTACATTCCAGCACAAAAGAAGACTATCATCAGGGAAGATGTGAAGTTTGAGGAGGATAGGGCTTTGAGAAAGTCCTTGAGCATGAGAAAACTACAGTGCAGGAGAAGCAGCAGCAGGCTCCCAAGTAGGATGCTCAGTTAGTACCTCACACCATAGTTGTGCATGGGCAGGACGAGTACACGCAAATGCATGAGCGAGAGGAGCCTACTCAGTCAATGACTCATTTTTCAGATGAGAGGAAGTTGGGCATAATAGTTGATCCAAGAGGCACAACAGCAAGTTGGTGTGCCTAGTACATCAATTCGACAAAGCAAACAACCACAGAGGTACACAAGATATATGGCACTTATGACAGAGTTATTAGATGTCAAGCCTTCTAGTTATCAAGAGGCAGCCACTCCGCAGGTTTGGAGAGATGCCATGGTTAAGGAGTATGCCTCCAACATGAAGAACGATGTTTGGGAGGTGGTGTTAAGGCCAAAGGGAAAATCTATCGTAGGCTCTCGCTGGGTCCACAAGATCAAGCATGGAGCTGATGGGAGTATCGAAAAGTACAAGGTGAAATTTGTGGCAAAGGCGTTCTCACAGATAGAGGGAGTTAACTATGATGAGACATTTACCCTAGTTGCACGGTATTTGTCAGTCAGGGTGATTGCATGTTTTGTAGCACAGACGAGGTGGAAGATCCACCAAATGGAAGTGAAGAAAACCTTCCTCAATGGTGTTGTTCAGGACATTTACACTGAGCCGTTAGAGGGATTCGAGACATGCAATAGGGATACACACGTATACATGTGTTGAGATATCTCAAGGAGACAGTAGAGCATGGATTGTTGTATAGACAAGTTGATGAGTTGAGGCTTGAGGGCTTCACTGATGTAATTTGGGCAAGAAGCTCCATAGAAAAGAAGAGCACATTGGGATGCGTGTTCAGTGTTGGATCAACAGTTGTTTCTTGGTTCAAAGGGAAGCAAAGATCAATCGCATTGAGTTCAGCCAAGGTTGAGTACATGACTGGCAGTTTGGCGGGATGTGAAGCTATTTGGTTGAGGAAGCTTCTTGTGGGCTTATTCCAGACAGAGTTGGAGCCTCTAGTGATACACTATGACAATAAAAGTTGCATCAAGCTTTCTGAAAATCTAATGTTTCATGATCGCTCTAAGCACATCGACATATGTTATCACCACATCAAAGATATTGTTCAGACTGCAGAGAGCTATCGTTACACTCTAGGACGTACCCACAAAGGAGCAACCAACAGACATTCTAACCAAAGCTTTGCTAGGGGCCAGATCTGTATACCTCAGAGAGAAGTTGGGTGTAGTGTTGATTCCATAACACCTTCCTCTCTAAGAGGGAGTGTTGATTAGAATAGAGAAGTGTTTTGCTTGTCAAAGCGCTAAGACTAGCAAAAGAACACACAAGACTACTACTTTAGGATATATTAATTTATCTACCTATTTCCTAAAGTTAGACTTAGGAAAAAGGAGAAGTTCCTAAGTTAGCTTATGATTTAATCTCAACCATTAATCACGATTTAATCTCAGCCATTAAGAAGAAGAATAGGGATGAGGTCGAAATTATTAGCAAAGACAGAGCGTGTTGGTGGCAAAGTCAATTTGAACACAAACAAGTGTGAGAAAGCGGCGAAGGAAGAGCAAAGGTTTCAGCAGATCGCATAACTCAACATCCAAGCACAAGAAACTGAGTGAGGGTTGAGCCTTTACAGCCCAGCGCAAAGGTCTATTCACGTGTATGGATCAGATTGCTGGCTTGTGCAGGATTTTTGCAGATCCAGTGCGCAGGAAGTGAATCGATTTAGCTGGGGAGTGGAAAAGTATTTTAGTTGTGATAAATTAGGAAGTTTCTCCTTTGTTGTAATTCTCAGAAGAAAATCTTTTTATGCAAAAGAATAATAAAATACACACAACATTGCAGGTTTTCCCTGGAGTTGGGGTTTCCCGGGTATATCTTGTGTTCTATGTGTCGATGTGTTTGCTGATTTATTTTCCACAGTGCATGTTAGAAAACTCAGTGTATTTGTGATTTAAGTTTCCAGAATATTAGTTGTTTATTTCTGGGTTTTTACACTCAGAAAATTACAAATCAGTTTACCAGGTTTTAAAGAAATCTAACATCATACATAATAAGGCCTTCGCCAGTTTTGCTTTTTGTTACAAGTTAAAGGGTTCATCCATCATCACCCACCAAACAAAAAATAGTACAACTTGCATTTAAACAACCCAGCTAATTACTGTTGTCCCGTTTTAAAAAAGCGATTTAATCAGCAGTTGGAAACATGTCTACAATTGCAGGCAACACTCATTAACTATAACCTCAGTAACCTATTCTTAACAGACAGTATAAACATACACACACTGTAATGCATAGAATAATGCATGTGCACCAAAAACAGAAATTATAGAACACATCATCAAAAGAGGGGTAAACATAATTAGCGTACTCTGTGAGCCGTGTCCTTAACATCTAATATAAATATACACAAAACTGTACTAAACAAAATGACTTAAATTGAATATATAAGATATGATGAGATAATTTTATTAATGTACTCGGGTGACCACAAGAGTAGGTCAATGGGACTAAAAGATACATCCAGTGTAAATACAAGACGTGGAAGTGCAAATGTGACTCCATGGTAACTCCAAAGCTAAAAAGACTAAAAATATGACTAAACATTGACTATAGAATCCACCATTAAGGAAACATAAAGCAGATAGTGAAATGCTTGATAGAACTCATTATATCAATACAAGGTTTAAAAACTACCTTAATAAATGGTTGATCTCTGATGGGAAAGGAATCAACAAAACTGTCCTTTAGCAGAAGGGAAACCTGTAAAATCATACACAAGTCCAAGAACATAGAACATTCATTCTAACTAGCAAATTCCAATCATTTCAGAAACGATTAAAAGCAAATTTATTAATCTGAAAAATACAGGAGTTGAAGATTACCCTATCATTATTCGACTGTACATTTGTAATAGTATGAGACCGCAAGTCTGAGAAAAACGATTCAAAGTAGCTTCTAAGAACAGCAAGGAAATCTTCTGCAGCCTTTGTCTGCAAAGCACATCTTAAAGAGAAATCAGTACAAAAGGAGCAGCTAAGCATCCATCACAAGCGGTTAATAAATAGGGAAAACAATAAGAAATCAAAGTGGGGAATAATGAACCAATAACAACAACTTCCAAACAAGATATTGTAACACAATGCAATATCGTAACAGTGGTGAAATATCATATTCAAACAAGAAAGTCTAACCACCGACAGAGCAAAATAAACATCTTCTATTATCCAATTCCTCAAGTTAATCGATATATCGTAAAAGGGAACAAACCAAGAAATGCCATTTGCATCCCTTTTGAGTAAGAACACAAAAGGATGTTTTTAGATTGGATCTTCATGTCGCCCATGTAGGGCAATTTGTAATAACTAGAAAAAGGATGGGTGAGACTCCGATTGATAATCACGAAGATGTATATTTATAACAAGTGCTCAAAAAACTTGTCACCAAAAAATGTCAAGGGTCATTGTAAAATTTAAATTGCATTACTGCAGAGAAGTATACAAAAATTATGGGACAATACAGAAAGTACGGGAAGGAATAGCATTTTGGAATTAGGAACTCATTTAAGGAAGACAATGATATTTCAATATTAAACAATGTTCCACCAAGGTTCTGAGACGAGGGGGCGAGGGAGCGAGGGGGCGCGGGAGCGGCCTATGCAAAAGCTCCCTACCATTTTTTAGGAAACGTGGGGGAGCGTCAAGGTCTTAAAAATTTATAA
>APFE030967680.1:67470-128439 GCA_000404065.3 Pinus taeda | reverse complement strand
TTTAGATTTTGGTCAGACAGAGGGAGAGCTTCAGCTTGATAAGGTAGCCACTGAATTCTGGGAAAAGGTAAATGAACAAATCAGGAACACTACATTGGCAATAGAAGGGGCAACTACAATGGGTTGTCCAGCTGTATTGGATCCAACAGCTAGAAAGTTTGTTATATTATATATAATATAGACAGTACACCATATAAAGAAGAGTTTTAGTTCCAGGAGAGATGAGAAGATCACATGAAAGAGTTTCTGACAGTTTACTATCAAATGACATTGACTACAGGATGACCATCTGCGAACCAACTTGGGTGACCAACGATGGCATGGATAATTTGTCTACCTTATTAGAGCAATGCCATGCAGTTCAAACTTCAAACTAGCAGTGTATTTCAGGGGTGAAAATAATTTTCAGACATGAGAATTCAAGCTGAGCAACTGTGCTTTGTGTAAATTTTGTAACTGTATAAATTGATATATAACAACAGTTCCTGAGATTTCTTGCTGCCCATAGTATTTTGTCATGCTTGCAGTAAACGCATGTTAGTCTATAGTCCACCCAATTATTTCCCACATGACATAGGTGTTGCTTCCATAGTTTGTATGTCAAATGTCATGCAAATTAAAAACACAAACTGAATGTCTCATATTCTTTGCCTGTCACTCCAGTTATCTCCCAACTGTAATCCAGCCATCACTTGAGAAAAAAAGGAGAAGTTTTAAAAGGGAAAATTCATGTACGTGCTATATGGTCCAGCAAATTTCCATGATACTGACCCTCTAAAATAACGCCTGTTGAAACCAAAAGACAGCACAAGACGTTATCCCCATACAGAACATGAGTAGCTTTATACCACTTTAGGTCTATTAAATCATAAACTATAAGCAAGGCCATTTTTTTGGGAGCGTGCGGAAACGTCCCCTCGGGGAAGGGAAACATTTACCTGGCATGTCCCCCTGAGTTTCCTCCATTTTGGGAGCGTGGGGAAACGTCCCCTACTCGTCCCCAAGTCCCCGGAGCGCGGGGGAGCGAGGAAACTAGACCCCTAGGGGGGGGGGGCGAGTCCCCGTGGAACACTGATATTAAATAATTGGAACTTCCATCATACTTCTAAGTTCTAAGCAGTAAACTACAATCAGGCAAAACAAACATAGCATCCAAAGTTCCAAACAATACAGGATAATTACATCCAAGTGTTTCAAAGAACGCCAGTCTAGATGATATTCAATGTAAATGAAAAGATGAGACCACAAAGACAAACGACCAATTTATGCAAGGCTAACTCAGAGACATAAAATTTGTTCCTCAATTAGCTTTCCCAAAGCTGGATATGTGCATACAGCAACACACCAGGCACAGGTAATGAGTAACCAATAGGCATCCTCCAAAAACTAGGCATACTGGTACACCAGAACAGATATACTACTCTCTCTCTCTCTCTCTCTCTCTCTCTCTCTCTATGAGGGTAGGCATTGTCCCATCTCCCTTTTCCTTTGGTTCCCTGGTGTCAGCTTCTTTAGATCCCCCTTTGAGTAGGAAAATTGTCAACTTTGCTAAGAGCCATATCTTTGTCAAAGGTCACATCATGGCTAATCTCGATTTCCCTTTGACCAGCTACATAGATTCTATAGCCCTTAGAGTTTTCACTATAGCCCACGAACATTCCTTTCTTTCCAGATGCACCCAATTTATTCCTCTTCTCCTTTGGCACATGAAAATATACCGGACTTCCAAAAATTTTAATATGAGATACGTCAGGTTTCTTACCAGTGAACATCTCTTCGGGAATCTTGGAACCCAATGCTTGATGAGGGCATCAGTTTTGCACATATACGGCGGTATTCGCAGCTTCGGCCCATAGAAACTTCGGAAGTCTTTGATCGTGAAGCATAACACGGACAACTTCCACAATCATACGATTCTTCCTTTTCGCCACACCATTCTGCTCAGGAGTATATGGTGTTGTAGTCTCCCTCTTAATGCGAACTTCTTTGCAAAAGTCATGGAACTCATTGGATTCATACTCAGTCCCATTATCAGTCCTTAAGATCTTGATTTTCTTTTCGGTTTGATTCTTGATCAAGGCTTTGAAGTGACGAAACCAAGTGAACACTTCATCCTTTTTTTTCAAGAACTATATCCAAGTCTTGCGAGAATAGTCATCCGTAAAAGTGAGGTAATATAAATATCCTCCCAAGGAGTTCACAGGCATCATACCAGATATGTCTGAGTGAACCAACTGCAATATATCGGAGGGCTTGCTTTGGCTTGAGGGGTATGGTCCCCTTTTGAGCATCCCTTCGGCACATCTCGGACATACACCTTCTTGCTCTACTTGGAACTCAGGCATCTCTGTCACCATTTGTCTTGCATTGGGTAAAGCTTTATAATGAAGGTGAGCAAACCTCTGATGCCATAGTTCCGACTGAAGTGATGTGTCACAAGAAATGACACCCAACAGACTTCCTCCAACCTGATATAATGAATTGACTCGAAACCCAAGAGTGAAAGCTTCTTTAAAATTCTTTTTCCATACACGTACCTTGCCATCGATGAAGGTTACCTTGTAGCCTTTGTCTTCCATTTGCCGAAACGGACACCAAGTTCTTTTTGAGATCAGGTACATACAGGACTTCCTGCAAATGGATTGTTTTACCCTGATTCAATTGAAGAGTGACATTCCCTACACCTTTCACGAGATATTTTGTGTTGTCCCCAAGAACAATTTCCAGGTTGGTCTCCTTCTCTATCAAATTAGAGAGAGCTTCTTTGAAACCAGTGAAGTGCCTTGAGGCACCACTATCAATAAACCAATTTCCCAGCATGTTCGGGGGAGCAGAAGTAGAAAGGTGTTGAAAATAATACTGAGAGGGGGGGTGAATCAGTATTATCTAGTCCTTTTAACAATTCTTCCTTATTTATACTTTGAATTACTTTTGCATATCAGTACCATAAAACAATGAGCATGAACAAGAAAAATAGACAGTCACATCAAAGAACACCAGATATAAGGTGGAAACCCAATGTGGGTGAAAACCACCTGCTGCAATATGTCTCTATCTTCTTTCAAATTAGAAACTCCTTTTACAATGGTCTTGTACTGGTGCAGTCCTTTACCAGTACGCAGGCTGCAACCTGCTGAGAGCTACAACTCTCTCTCGTTTTCCAGTCTCTCCTGAAAGGGAGCTACAACCCCCTACTTCTTTTCAAGGACCACTTTTCATAAATTTTCAAACTGGATCCATATACATCAAATGATCATCAAGTACATGTAAATTATACAGTCAGTTGTAATAACCAGATCAACAATAACAGAACGGAACCCAGAACACCTTATCAACAGAAAAATTCAACCAACAGAAGATCTTAACACAGATACACAGTTTTTCTTGTACTGGCCTGCGTTGCTACGCAGTACACCTTCTGCTTCTCTGCGTATACCCGCAGATCTCCTTCTTCTGGACTGCGTGGCCACGCACTACTCCTTTCACTGAACTGCGTACAGTACGCACCCAATGGCAATATCGTGCCGCATACTTGCCAGGAGATACGCACTCAAAAGAATAACCGCGCTGCGTACTTTCACAGTAGATACGCACCCAGAAGAACAATCGCGCCGCGTGCTGCTACAGAAAGCACGCACCTGAACCACTGTTGTCCTGCATACCTACGCATTGAGCCTTCGCTGCTTCTGCGTACCCACGCACAGAACCTTCCGCGCCTCTGCATACCCACGCACTGAACCTTCGGCGCCTCTTCGTACCCACGCACTGAACCTTTGGCGCCTCTGCATACCTTGAACTAGGGCTGAAATAACCTCAGATGCTCAGATCTGAACTTGTGCTCAAGAGATCACCCTTCACCAATTCGCTTCTAACTTCTCCTTTATAAATCAATCTTTTAAGAACCGAGAACCCAATAGATCAGATCTTAAGATATTCAAAGATACAAAATATGCTCAAGCCAAATGATCTCCTTTGCTTTATATAGGCAAGCTCTTCCTCAAATCAAGGATCATGGGGCTCAATAATAATAATAAAATAATCAATACCACGGATCAAAACCATGATAACCCAATACTGTTGGCTAAATACCATGAGAAACCCCACGTGTGGGCGCTTAACTGCCTTGGAATGTGTGCACTGGGGTACGCACCTCATGGATGGGTAATCCGCGTATTTGGACGCGGTCCCTGCATGGCATACCTGTGGGTACGCACCTCCTGAACTGTTCTCCTGCGTACTTCTTTATTTTTATCAAAATGAGAGCCATGCCATGGGTGTTTCCATCAAGTACAACATCTGAAATCATACCATAACCATAATGCCAACAAATGGATAGATAACTTAGGATAGCCTCATCTACCCATTGATATGTTTGGTAGCCTAGCAAGCAAGAAACTAGGGAAATGATGTGTTTAGCTCTCTTAGGGAACATGGATGCTGGATAAGGATGATTATTTTTAGGGATTTTAGCATCTTCTAGGAGAAAGACCTCAAAAAGATAAGCTCTTTGAGTGAAGGTGAGCTTGTAATATAGGTCCATTAATATTGCAGTCGAGAAAAAACTAAGGGAATCATTTCAAGGGATCATAAGCATCTTTTTGATAATTTTCGGGGTGATAGATATCAAAATGTTTCCATTCTGAGCGACTATGGTTCTCTGCAAAGGTTTATACCTAGCTTGGCACCACATAACTAGATTATGAAAAGAATGGGTTTGAGGAAACATGTACAGGGGAATAAGGGATTCTAATAGATTATATCATCTTCAGAGTCAAGATAGGTCTATTTAAGCCAATTGTGTAGTTATAACATGGCGAATTCACACTCTCTGTCTATGATTTTGGAATACTGGTCAGCTAATGGAATGTGATCCAGGTCTAAGGCATCATAGGCTTTTGGGTTTTCCTATAATGAAGAAGAATTAGCATATTTCTTCTTTTTTCTCTTAGGAGTCATGATTACAGAACTGTAATGAAGGATAACAAAAGAAGAAGCCGAGATACCTTAAGATGACACATACTATTTGTAATCTCAACAATGGCATAGAATGTGAAACAGGAATAGTGAAATCGAACAATGAAAGAGAATTTTAGGAAAGCATGCGTTACGGGGCGAGGGGATTACTTATAATTGGGATTAATTTACCGTTACAGGAAAGCCATTGCTGATAAGGAAAATGGGCATTTAATGTAGAGGGAGAATAGTAACGGGGTGAAATGGATATCAGCAATATATCAGTGACACACAACATTCAATGGTTGGAAGCATAAGGCATTGATATATTGCCGTTGATGTGGTATTGGGAGGTGTGGGAAACCAGATAGGTGGATTTCGAAAGGGGTGGGTATTGGTAAGTGGTAAGGAGTGAGGGGGGTGAAAAGCATCGAGGTGGTGACACATAGCGGGGGCCCAACATGAATAAAGCTACTTTTCACACCCCATACCTTTATCACATATCATAGCGATGGGGTGTGAAGTGGCTTCCCCTCTGTTGATTTGGGCAGGGAAGCAGATCATTGTTCATTTGTACTTGAAATTTATCGCTTCACGACAAATTGCCTTTTGTCATTTATTGACTTTGACTAAAAGCATATGAATGTTTATTTACTCAAAATTAATCACCTTTTAAAATGTAATGTAATGCTAATTAAAACTTAATCTAACTTCGGCGCATTTAGACTAGCAACCATTATTCACCTAATTCACTTGTACTCCTAATCTAATACAACTTTAGCTAAACCTTGAGCATTTTGGCCATTAATTTATCCTATTCTATCCTATCTTCTAGTGTTTGACCAAGATTAAACATTTTGGTGAAATTTTTTCTAATCTAAAACGTAAATTTAAATGATTTGATCAAGATTAAATTGTATGATTCGAATCACATGAAAAGGTTGTGGCATATAAACAAGCTGCACACAAAACGTTGATTAGTTACAATGCAATTTATTTCTATGAAGTGGCATTTAAACATGCACACTTATACAAGTTTTTTATTTTCTTTTGATGGGGTTTTATTTAATCTCTTTATTATTTTCTATTTTTTCATATTTCCATTCTTTTCTTTATCTTTTTCATACCCTATTTTATAAATAAAAGCTAACTTATCAAAAGTAAAGTAATTTATGACATCAGCTCCAATTGGGGACTGCTTCCTCTTGTAGGTTGTAGAGAACTTGTAGATCCATGTTCCTTCTACTCAGGATAATGGGGTCTCTGTTGAAACAAATGCACACTCCATGTAAAATAAACTCTCCAGTATAATACAATGATGAATGAGTGGAAAACCATCAATATTGAATGCAGTGCTTCAAGTATTTCCCATTGATAGGCAATGAGGAATACTCTCCCTCCAAATTCTGCAGAAGGAAAGTGTTATTATCCTTAACCTCATCAATGCTAAAAGGATCCAACTAGAGGTTTTCAAACTTTCCATGTGTTCGTTTTTCTTATCTTCAAGCATCCCATCTTCCTACTAAATCACCTTCCCTAAAATCTCTTTCCGTAGCTTTCCTAAATAAGATTTTCATTTTAATATGATATTTCTTGAGCTTGTAATGAACTTCATCTCTATCCTCATTTATTTCTTGGAGAGAAGTCATCGGGCTCTTCATTTGACTCTTGCAAAAGCTTCATGACAGGAAAAGCAAAATGTGTGGGAAATATAACGTCTTTATGATAAACGAACTGAAAATGTGATTTACCTATTGATCTTTTTGGTGAAATCCTGTTTGCCCAAAGTGCATGAATGAGATGACTGTCCCAGCTCCTTTTTTGATCCTCCAAATTTTTCTTTATAACTTTAACCAAAATTTTATTTTAGGACACTACCAATCCATTTCCCTGTGGCTAATATGGAGTAGAATGATGCATCAGGATCTGATATTTGTGATGGAACTCAATCATCTTAGTACTGATAAATGTTGTTGCATTGTTTGTCACTATTTTCCTAGGGCATCCAAATTTAAACAATATGTCTTGTTCAATAAATTTGATAACAATAATACCAGTTGTATTTCTGACTAGAATGGCCTCTGCTCATTTAGCAAAGTAATCTATAGCAGTCAATATTAATCTGTGCTGACTACTTGATGGAGGGTGAATTTCACCAATGAATCCAATCCCCATTGAATGAAAAGTGCTTGGACTAGGACTCAAACCAATGGAAGCGATGCTAGTATTTTCTTTCCAACAAACATTTGACACTGTGTACAGATCCTAACCTTTCTCCCTGCTTGTGCAAATAGATTAGTCCAATAAAACCCTACCCTTAAGATCTTGTATGTTGTAGCTCTCCAAGAAAAGTGCCCTCCACAAATTCCATCATGAAATTTATCAATGATCTCTTCTGTCTCATTTTTTGTTAAGAAAAGTAAAAGGATGTTAAGAGGATCCTTCCAATATATGTTTCACTAACAATAGAGTACTTGACAACCTTCAACTTCAATGTTTTACATTAATTCTTGCTAAATCTAGGTGGACATTCAAATTCTCTAAGAAAATTCACAATATCAGAGTATCAATCTGATAATAAAAAAATTTCATCAATGTCAATTATAATTTACTGATCTATTGCAGAAGGTTCTTGTGGATTTTCTTGTGTTGGGATTTCAAAAGGTTCTTGTGGATTCTTCTCAGCTGGGATTTGAAAAACAAAATTTATTCCTAAGATATTGCAATTGGATTCAGCAAGGAGCTTAGCCAAGCCTTGACCTTTTACTGGCTTGGTAGTTTTGATGATGAGATCATACTATAAAATCTTAGATATCAATCTTCCTCTCCTTCCATGAGTATCAAGCTGAGTTAAAATAGTTTTGACAACATTATTGGGTACATAGGCAATAATAGAAGAGTGGAGGAGATAAACTGTAAAGGCTTTTAGATGTTAAACTAAAGAATAGGCACGTTTTTCAATAATGTCATACTTTAGCTCACCAACTCTCATTACTTTGCTAAAAAAGGCAACGGGTTGGTCATATCCATCTTTATTCTTTTTCAAAAGAATGACAGCTAAGGTAGATTCAGAAGCAAAAGAAAAGACACTAAAAGGTTCAGAGTAATCTAGACTGGCTAAGATGGGGGCTTCTACAATGGCCTTTTTAATCTGATCAAATGCATACCTTGCAAGAATAGTCCACTTAACTTCATGGTCCTTTTTCAGCATATCAGTTATGTCCTTAACTATTTTAGCATAATTAGGGATAAAACTTCTTAAAAAAATAATTTAAGCTTGAAATTCCTTCTTATTCCTTGATATTATGAGTGCATGAATTGTTGAGACTCTTTTAGGATCAATGACTACTCCTTATTTATAAATGATGTGGCTGAGGAGGTTTCCTTCTTGGAGTGCAAACAAAGACTTCTTGGGATTAAGAGAAATCCCAAATTTTCTGCACCCGTCAAAAACCTTTCTCAAATGCTTTAAATGCTTTTCATGAAAATTGAAAAAAGCAGTTAAATCATGTAAATAAATAACAACAAATTTGTTGGTCTTACCTACAAATATTAGGTCCATATCATGTTGAAATGTAGCTCCAGTGTTAGTTAACCCAAAAGGCATAATGCATAAGTTGTAAATGCAATTTTTTCTCTATCCTCTGGAATAACCATAATCTAATTATATCCAGAAAGACCATCTAACATGGAAATTATATGGGCTCCTGAAACTTTCTGAGGTAATTAGTCCATTTTGGGTAATGGATAATTATCTTTCAGAGAGGATTTATTCAAATTCCTAAAATCAATAGATAATCTAATTTCACCATTCTTTTTTCTCGCTGGAACTAGATTGTCTACCCAATCAGAATATCTCAATGGAAGTATTATTTTAGCATCAAGTAACTTCTTAAGTTATTTTTCAATAACAGGAAGAAGGATAGGATTAATTCTCCTCAATTTTTGTTTAAAAGGTTTTGCCTCTGTTTTTAATGGAGTTTTATGTTGAATAAGAGATTTATCATATGTTTTTAATTCATTATAAGACAAGGAAAAAACATCTTTGTAGGCTTTAAGGAGAGATAAATATTTTTCTTTCGCTTCCATTGATAGGGATGCAAAAATTTTAACATTTATGATTTCTTTAGAACATCCAATGTTATAAATTTCAATATTTTCCTCATGTGAATCTAACAGTGGATGTTCGGTGACATAATTATGATCAAAGAGCTTCTCAAGATGGATTTACACTTTTGGAATAAAATTGTTAGATAATTGAATAATGTTATGATCAACAATTTTGGAGTCAAATTGTGGTGTTTGATTTTCTTTTTCAACTTCAAGATTATCATGTTGTTCTTCCTCACCTTGGAGGTTTGAGAATTCATCAATGACTTGAAAAAAGGATTTTAGTTGCTTTTCATCATCAAATATTTTCCAATGCTTAAGATTGTTAGGAATAGATGGTCTATACTTGACTTGAATTTGATATTGGACAAGCATTTTATCAGGAACTTTAAAATAATTTGCAAAAACAACCACAGAATATGCATGCATGTTTTAATCTCTAGGAATAACATTGGTATTGAATGATGAAAATAAATTTTTAATTAAATCCAAAATCTCATTCTTATAAGATCTTAGTCTGGGGTGCTTAGTTTGACACTGATTCATAACATGTTTGAAAATAAGTTCAGAATCACTAAATATACTTAAATTCCACACCGTAATACTTCTTGCTAATTCAAATCCTAGCATAAAATATTCATACTCTACTACATACAATTATAGCTCCTACTCCTTCCTTTGAGAAAGAACCATCAAAGTACAATTTCGAAATATCAGTTGCAATGGGTTTGTCAACAATCTTTTCAATAGTAAACTGAGTATTTTTTGAATTCTTAACTGATATTTCAAAACACCGAATGTCTTCGTCAGCCGCATAAATAGGATTATTCCTAGCTTGATCATATTTACAAACAGTATTCAAAATTCTAGCTTCTCTGTATAAACTGATATTCTCACCCCCATATACCGAAATAGTAGCATAAGACATATCCATTTGTAAGCTTCCTCCTAATTTAGCACAAAAATATCTTGATAACAACATGCGAAATTTGGGAGGTATGTCAGTGACTACAATGTCTAAAACCATGTTTTTGACATGGATCTGAGCTAACGTAACCACCAAATATTGAATAAGTCCAAGACAAGGTAATTTATTGGAGTCAAAAGTTTAAAGATCATGGTAAGTTCTAGTGACTTGCAATTGTAGCTGGTCCATGATTACTTTAGGCATCAGATTATGGGAAGCCCAAAAATCTAGCATACATTTATATAACAGGAAATCATGATATTTTAGAGTCACATAAAAATGTGGTACATTCTCATCTATCATGTCAGAGCTAGGACAAAAAACTATTGAGGTTTTTTTGTCTTGCAGGCTTATCACATCCCCTTCAGCATCAACACTCGATGACTGAATCCATTTAGAAACTTGGTTTTTATACCCTGGATTTTTTTACAGTTCAGTTAGGGGAATTGGTATTTTAACTCTTTCCATTTCTCTTTCAAAATTGAACGTTTTCAAAATAGTTTTATCAATTAGGCTTGTCTCAACTTTTTGATTCAATGGTTGAATGATTTTTGTCTGGGTTTTAGGAGATTTGATCTGAGGTTCACTTATAGTGGAACTTTTTGGAGGTCTACCAGGCCTCGACCTAGGTCTTAGATCATATCTCCTATTCAATTATGCAATTAAAAATTTAGAGAAAGCATGATATTTAGAAATTTGATGGTCTTCTTGATCATGAGAAACGTGGTTTAAATAATAAAAAACAATAGCATTATGTACCCATGAATGGTCTAGATTATTCATATCTCCAGAAATTAAAGGTCCAATTTCATTTGGTTGTTTGTAATCAATCATCAATGGGGGTTGGATTTGTTGATCAATGTTCAGTCTTTTCAAACTTTGAGTTTGAGGAAGTCTTCTAAATTGAGTTTGAGGTCCAACAACAATTTGTTGTATCGTTCTAAGCTAATTTTCTATCTTGGAAACCCTATTATAAAGGTTTCTAAGTAATGGTGTTATCTCATCTATCTTTTTATCATCATTTTTGGCTTATGAGGAAGATCCTTCTTCCTTATCTTCCATTTTTCTTTCAGCCTTTGTAGCATGGGCTTTGAGTTTGGATGAGGATGGTCTATTAGCCTGAACTTGTATAGTGTTAGTCTTCATGTCCTGTAAGGTAGGGGATGTCCTTTCCCTAAGGATGACTGCAAAGTAATGATCAAAGGCTTTGGAAAACCTAACTTTTGATGTTGTAACTAGATGTTTACAATCAAGAGACATCTTATGGTAAGGTTTGTTGAATCATTTAAAGAAATATGCCACTGGTTCACCATGGTTCTTTTAAGCTCTTCAAATTCTGTAAGATAGTAAACTGAACACTTTTTAACACCCCACTGATTATTGAATATGGTAGTCAATTCTTTCCAAGAATCAATTGAATTAGATCTCAGTTGTCTAAACCAAATCCTAACGTTTACCTAAAAATATTGAATAAATAATCACATATATACATCCTAATGCTCTGTGTTCATATTATTCACAAAATTTAAAAAGTCAGCTAGATGAGCTTCTACAGACAAACCAGTTTCCCCATTAAGCCTGGGTAGGTGTTTCAAATACCCATCAGGAAAATTGTTGAGCTAGTTGGGAAGATGTAGGGTAGCATTCCTATCTTGAATAATAGGTTGAAAGGCCATATTTGAAGATGAATATGAAAATGATTCAGTAGAAGAGGTAGGAGATGATGTAGTGGAGGATGAAGAGGAAGATGGTGAAGCTGTGGGTGATGATGGAGGTGTAAAAGTAGGAGGAGGAGGAGGATGGGAATGTGGAGGATCCATAAAAGTTTTAAAAGTTTTTTTAATAACTAACTTCCGAACCTCTGTTTCAACCTATTCTTTATTTTCAAATAAAATGTTTGAATATACAAAGAAGGTTTCCTTAGGTTGGGAAGAAGTAGATGGAAATGTATAATGAGTGTGGGAGATAAAATCAATAGGTTTTAGCTCCGGTAAATGTACATCTAGTTGTTCCTCTAACTTGGGTGAATCTGAAGATATTACATGGAGTTTGTATGATTCGAAATATTGGACTAAGAGATCTGATTGCAGATCAACTCCTTTTGATAATAGTTCTAAAGGGATGGAATAGAGCTAAAGGGATTAGAAGCTGAAATATGTTTCGGCTATAATGGTACAAAAGAAGAAGTAGAAGCTTCAAGTATCCTTCTAAACAAGGCTTCTCTCACCAGTCTCTGTGGATTAGATAAAGGAGAAATAATTTTAGAATTAGAGTGAGGTTGGGTATGTTTTGGAGGAGCCAGCTTGGTCTCATGGAGTCTCTAGGTTAAAAATTTCAACCTACAATTTCTTTATTCACCTTAAAGAAAAATTATTGATCATTGCCCCAAGGAAACTACTTCAATTTCCGCTCCCTGGAAACAGCGCGAGTATGATGTTGTCCTCTGAGATGACTCTAGGTTAGTTGGTCATGCTAGAGAATCTAAAATATTTTGTTTATTTTGAATTTTTTTTGGATGATCAATGTTATGAATAATATGAAAACATGTGCTTAAGCCTTAACAATTACTAAGTTGGATGAAAGGGTTGCTATTAGTATAAAAATAGTTAATTGATTTAAAATGGGTGCATAACAGATTGATGATAAAATATAACTTGCTAAATATTCAGACAGAATATTTGATTGGTTATAAGAAAAGAATACAGGAAAACAACACTTCTTGTAGAACAAAATATATTTAAACGAATGCAAATGAGTGTGACAATTAATTGATGTATAGGAGTTTATAATAACAGATAGTCATATCAACTAGTCCCTAATTATTGTTTATAAATTCACAGGGGATTTAAGATTGAATGATACTCATTATGATCTTACCCAAGTCTCTTCATAAAGACTTAAATATATGAAGAAAGACATAATGAAATAATCACATAAGAAAAACTTACTAGGAGACAAACTATAGAAGGAAAATTTAGATTCCTTTCATTAACTTGAAGCAAATCTCCAACTCGGTTACAATTATTTTCTCAAATCTCATCCAAGGGTTCAACCCTTAATAACTCGAAGCAGGATTTATTTATACAAAATAAAAGTTCTTCAAGATACTTTTAAAACAAAAATACAAAAATAGTGCAAAACTGTTAATTGCTCGCACTATCGTTTAGGAATTTGTTGATGACATGGCCCCCAAAAAGGGTTTCCCAACTGTCCGTTGGTTGTTGATGAAAGTTACTCGATAACTTCACACAAGTGATCCTATTGGTGCAATAAGATGTCTTTTTATAGGCAATCTTAATTCCTACATTAATTGTCAACCCAAGACAAGTCTTTTTATTTCAAGAGTGTCAATGCTATATATGCAGCGAATTCAAAGGTTAACTAATAACAAATTGTTGCAATTGCTAATGACTATATTATTCAAACTCAATCCAAACAACTTTGAAAGAAGTAACTCTGAAAGAAATTCATAACACACTCTCCAATTCTACTTAACCTATCATGAAAGCAAATGTATCTAAATACAAGTTATAAAGAATCACGCTTGGTAGTCTTAAATAGAATTGAATCTAAATCGCTCACTCATGAAAGAGAACTGTAACAATTGACAAAAATGGTAATTGAACAATAGATCCTAATTGAACAACAAATCTGATTTGAACAGCAAATCTGAATTGCACAACAATTTTGAATTGGATGACAAATATGAATTGAACAACAAACGATACTGGAATAGTAAAGGTATCTGAATAGAAAATGACTATAGAAGCATAAGGCGATCAATTCTATCTCTAGAATCTATGATAACATTACTTGAAATAAACAACGATCTAAGCTGAAGCTAGCATAACCAATTCAATCAAAAGTATTACTCACATATAACACATGGATCAATCTGAATCTTGAATGAACAACAAAATCAAATTGAATTGACAAACCTTATGATAATCAAAAGTAATATTAAATTAACATTAACAAGCAATAAGGAATAAAATAGAAAAGATTATGACACAGGTGAAGCAGTACATCTTCTCTTGACTGCGACTAGAGTTGCAAAAAGTCTCTGCTAAGAGATACTAAGAATATAAGTATGAGTTGAACACAATCCTTCTTCATTAAAACAAGTAACCAAGTTACAACATCCAAGTTAACAATATTGTATGTCCAAAAGAATAATTACAAACTGTGAAATTCTGAACTTTGTGCAATTCTTCCTTTCAACCTTATATATTACGTTTAGAAAGTAAATAGATAAAAGAAAATCCTCAAGATTAGGGGATCCTGAGGATTTCGCTATACTTGATCTAATTCTATCATAAAAAATTCATTGGTTTTCTCGGTCTTCCATTGTCCTGCCTTGCCTCTGACGTTGCCTCTTTCCCTTGTGAGATGTTTTCATTCTGTTGATTGAGAAGCTATCAATCAATTTGTGTCTTCTGCACATAAAGATAGTAAAAATCAATTTTTCCTGCTTATATTCGTCTAATTTGTAAATGATTACTTTTACTCGACTTTAGCTATTATTTCCTCTACTTTTATTCACAAATAGAGATAATCATGTGAGGATGACTATTAAATAAAGTTATTATCAAGGAGAAAACATACCTTTTTCTTGACCCAACAGATGCCATCTTTATTCACTTGGTATAAAAGTATTTATCGATTTCCTGTAAACTTCATAAACCTTGGTGCACTTCTCAAAAGTGAGCTTATTTACAAAAATGTGTTTAATATCATGCTTAATTTTTAAGTCAAAATATAAAGCCTCTAACATTTGTTTTCTTGTAATATGACCATTTGTACTTGCAAAACTTGCTTTATGAGTTTCTATCGTATAAATATTTTGGTAATATTCCTCCAAGCTGATCAACATATCATTTGGGGCCACTAATCCTGGTAGTCCTCTCGAGTAAATTAAACTTAAAATGAAACCTTTGAAAAGAAATCTTGAAGGTTTAACACTTAGTTTCTAACTGATTCATCAGGTTCTTTTTTTTCAAAACCTTCTTGATTTCCAAAATGGTTTCTGTTTTGCCCAAAATCTCAAACTGCTCCAACTCGACCTTGGTTTTTGAGTTCAAAATTCTGACAATGTCTGTAGCTTCACTTGGTTTGTCTTTAAGAAGTTTCTTAACTTCATCAATAGCTATATGACATCTGTTTATAGGTTCCTCTTTCCAAAAAATGATTTGAATGGAGGGCCATACTTCAGTTATGGCTTGACTGATATTTTCCCAAATTCTTTCCTTAGCTTGGCCCAAGGTTTGAGCCATTAATTACTCACTCTATAACACTTCTATCCTTTTGGTCAACTTGTGGGTCTTCTACATTTCTTCAAAATACAGAGTGTCATTTTTTTATCTTTTGAACTTCAACATTATTAAATTTCTTGTGAAGCCTTTCATTTTCTTGTTTATGGTGAGTCATCTCCTATAAGAGTTTGTTCAAATCTCCCACTATTGATGTAGATTCTGCTATGGCTAATGTTGATTACCCTACTATTTTGGACACTGTAATAGGAATAGTTGTGATGGGAGCTATAACTAACTCAGTAAATTTCTCTTTTTTCATTAAGAAATTTCTCAATTTTCTCCTCCATATTCTTTATATCTACATTCTGCTCAATGTTCAGCTTGAGCATTTCTTCCTTGTGTTGCTCACTTTTTGTTATCTCCTTAGTCTGAGTGTCCTTTATGGAAGGAAGTTTAAGTTGCTTCCTCAATGATGTAATATCTGCATTTTTCTTTTTGATAATATCTTCTACATCTTTAACATCAGTAGGTTCATATCCAATTTTGTCTTCTAATGACTTGACCCTATTATCCTTTGCTAAAGATACCAGTCTCCTGTTCTAGCTTGATCACTGAGATGCAGGATCCTTTTGATTTTTGTACTAGTCCTGGGTTCACTTTGGTTGTTGAGAAGCTCTGCAACTGGTTGAATGAATCAATGAATGAAGTCTAAAAATATGAACTCAGTTGAGTTCTTCCTAATCAATGGGGTCCACTCTGTGACTACTTAATTCACTTGTTGATCATCTTTCTTGTGTAGAACAATAGGTAACCTATCTCCCTTCTGAAAAATAATCATATGTACTAACATAGAGGAGTATTTAAACACTCCTTCAATAGTAATATTCATCAATTTCTCATGCATAGTTTCAACCAAGAATTTACTGTAATTATACATGAAGGCAGGTTTGCTTTCCTTAGAGAAGATGGATAGATACCCTAAGATAGCCTCATCTACCCATTGATCTATTTGGTAGCCTAACAAGGAAGAAACTAGGGAAATGATGTGTTTAGATCTCAAAAGGAACATGGATGCTAGATAAGGAGGATCGCTTTTAGGGAGTTTAGCATCTTCTGGGAGAAAGATCTCAAAAATATGAGCTCTTTGAGGGAACATGAGCTTGTGATATAGGTCAATTAATACTACAGTGGAGAAAAAGCTAACGGAATCATTTCTAGGGATTAGAAGCATCTTGTGGATAATTTATAGGGTGATATATATCATAAAGTCTCCATTCTGAGCTACCACGATTCTCTACAAAGGGTTATACTTAGCTTCGCACCACATGACTAGATCAGGAAAATAATGGTTTTGAGGAAACATGTATAGGGTTAAAAGGGATTCCCATAGATTTATACCATCTTCAAAGTCAAGATAGGTCTATTCAAGCCAATTGTGTAATTCAAACATGTTGAATTCACACTCTGTGTCTGTGATTTTTAAATAATGGTCAGCTAATGGAATGTGATCCGGGTCCAACACATCAGGGGCTTTTGGGTTTTTCTGTAATGAAGAAGAACTGGCAGATGGCTTATATTTTATCTTAGGAGCCATGATTACAAAAATATAATGAAGGATAACACAAAAAGGAGAAGAGATACCTTAAGATTATGTGTATTTTTTGTAGGCTCTGCTGTGGCATAGAATGTGAAACATGAATAGTGAAATCAAACAGTGAAAGAGAAGTTTAAGAAAATAGGCGTAATGGGGCAAGGGGATTATTTGTAATTAGAATTAATTTAGTGTTATGGAAAATCCATTACTGATCGAGAAAATGGGCATTTAATGAAGAGGGAGAACAGTAATGAGAGGAAATGAATAGCGGCAACAGATCGATGACATGCAACATGAAATGGTTGGAAGTGGAAGGTATGAGATATATTACCGTTGAAGCGATATCGAGAGGCGCAAGAAATTGGATAGGCGAATTTCATGGAGGGTGTGGTGGTAAGTGGTAAGGAGTGAAGGGGGTGTGAAGCATGGAGGTGGTGACACTTAGCAGGGGGGCAATGCGGATAAAACTACTTTTTGCACCCCCCTACCGTTATCACATATCATAGTGTGGGGGTCTGAAGTGGCTTCCCTGTTGTTGATTTGGGTGGGGAAGCAGATCCCCACCCATTTGTATTTGAAATTTATCTGTTCACAAAAAATCGCCTTTTTTCATTTATTGACTTTGACTAAAAGCATATGAATTTTTATTTACACAAAATTAATCATCGTTTGAAAGGTAATTAAATGCTAATTAAAACTTTATCTAACTTCGACGCATTTATACTAGAAACCATTATTTAACTAATTCACCTGTACTCCTAATCTAATACAACTTTGGCCAAACTTTGAGCATATTAGGCCATTAATTTATCTTATTCTATCATATCTTCTAGTGTTTGACCAAGATTAAATAGTTTGGTGAACTTTTTCTCTAATATAAAACGTAAATTTAAATGATTTGATCAATATTAAACTATATGATTCAGATCAGATGAAAAATTTGTGGCATATAAATAAGATGCACACAAAACCTTGATTAATTATAATGCAATTTATTTCTATGAAGTTCCATTTAAATAGGTAAACATACAAATTTTTTATTTTCTTTTAATGGGGCTTCATTTCATCTCCTTTTTATACTCTATTTTTTCATATTTCCATTTTTTTCTTTATTTTTTTATACCCTCGTTTGTAAATAAAAACTAACTTATCAAAAACAAAGTATGTTACAATAGGACTAACATGCAGTAGTCCCTTTGTAGAATCCCATATTTCATCCAAGTTTGAATTTACCTTCTTATCCATTGCTTATATTCAAGATTCGAGGATTCAACGAATGGAAATACCCAACACTTATATGGAGGCAAAATTTCATTTGGGGCCAGATTACCTTTAGGTGTAAATGGATTTTGGGATCTGAGTGTCGCAACAACACACACCCTTGTGTAGGCTCGCATGTGAATTGGGTTAGATTACCTTTAGGTATAAATGGATCTTGGGATTCAAGGATCTGGGTGTGGTAAGGGCGCACACCCTTATGTGAGCCAAAATAAGACTTACGTAGGACTAACTTTAGTTGGAAATGGATATAAGTGTTGTGAGGGTGCACACCCTTAAGTAGGCCCAGGTATGACTTGTTATCACTCAGATTTTCCCTAAAGTTGTAAGAAGGGGAAAGGGGCCTGATATAACCACAAACCGGCTTTTAGATACAAAATCTAGCCAATCTATATCCAGAGAGGGCTCTCTCTTTAAGTTTTAGCTTTTTTTTGAAAGATGTTAGGCTAGTTATGAAGTTTAAGATTTTTGTTTGAGTTTGGGTGGTGAGATTCAATAGAAGAGGGGTAGGACTATCTAGTTTAGGCCATTGGGCTAATGGAGTAAAAGAAAATGGCTTAACTGGATTAGGTTTCTTAACAAAGGATGGATTCACAGGGCAAGATGGTCAAATAGGGGACAAATGAAGACTTAGAATAAATGGAATGGTTTCAAAATGGGTGAAGGGGAGTTAAGAATCCTTCAACCTATTTGAAAAAGGGAACTTGAATGATTACTAATAAAGAGAAGTTAAGTATTCTTTAATAAATAATCAAAATGAACGAACTAGAAAACAAGAGCACTTAAGATTTCACTGTTTATCCTAATTCAGAAGAAAACATAGAGAATAATAAAGATTGAAAACAGAGGGCAATCAAGCATATTCCGAATTACTCTATTTCCTTTATCATTCAGATATTAAACATAGATGATATAAGAAACAAGGAAAAATTTAAAACACAGGGTATAGAGAACTTATTGATCCAGTGTTTGATTCAAGAAATCTGTGGAACGTCCCTTGCATCAATTCTTTATCCAGCAAGCCATACAAAGTTGGTCCAACAACAATTTATTCCAAAATAATCAATATTACAGGAATGTCTTTGAATCCACCCAAAATACTTCAAATGAAGAAGTATTTATACTCATTGTAAACTGAAATATCTTGGAAAAATATCAAGATTAGTTTCACAAATATCTCCAACTGTTTACATTAATACAACTTAAATAAAGGACATTTAAAACTAATGAATCTATTTGGCACTATTTCTATGGATTTATGGTGACAAACAAGAGAAAGTCAAATTTGATAGCAACTCTTATTTGATGATGAGGCATCCCAGTCACTAACTGCATCCTTCCTTTGTGCATTCTGCCCCATAAATTCTCCAAACTTAAGGTCCAATGATACGCTTGTATATCTAAATCCGTGATAGATATGTAAAAAGTGAAAGGATTTTTTGTATATAAGAATGTTTTTGAAATAAGCCACTCTGAGTTTCACAAAATGGATCTCCAACTGTTCACAATATTCTCTGCAAAAAGATGTCAAAAATAGGATTTTGCACAAACTAAAAAATAGGCTGTGAAGACATGAACTTATCTCCCTCTTGGTAATACTTGTGTAAAAAATGAGTTAGATTTTGTAGCTTAGCCTATTAGGAACAAAAACCTCCTCCAGTTTCGTACAATACTTCATGGATTGGTCACAATAGTTTCTGTAAAACTATGGCTTAAACAGGAAATTTCCGAAGAATTTACCATTTTTGCTCTAATTTCATCTTTTAACCTTAAACTTCTTTTGACTGTTTTTCACTTTTACTTTGGATAAACTTCATTGTAGCTGGTGAAAGTGTTTTTATCTTTTTTTAACCCTTAATTTCTTTATGTTTACTTTTACTGTTAACTTTTTACTTTTACCTCTCTGTTTTTCATCTATCTTCACTTTCTCATGAACTTGTATGTTCTATTTTGTAACTATCTTCACTTTTGTTTATCTTCATGCTAGTTGATTTACTTGACTTGGTCTTCAATCTGACACTCTTTAACCTTGATACACTTTGAATGTTCTTTACTGTGTCCTTTTACCTTCCATCTCTATTTGAATAGACCTGATAACAACCTTGGAGTAAATAGGTCTTATGACTAGTATTAAGACTATTTATCCAAGGCTGTGGTCCTCTGATCATCTATAAAACAAAAAAAATTGTTAAGAGATAATTGGCTTATAGGAGAGGTCAAAAAGGTTTCCTTTGAGCTTGAAAGGTCTGCGAAGTGAGTCTAGAATGCTTTTCGGGAGGTAAACCATGCTCCAATCGGTTAACAGAGACTTCAGGTGGCACAGATGGGTTACATAAGTTTACATAGTAGAATGGGCGAAGGACAAGAAAACCTGGGTTCTTAGGGTTTGAACTTTAGCGGGAAAACTTTCAAAATATGGTTCGAACTAAACAATAGATGGTTTGTCGCGTAACACGCAGGCGATAAGCGGGATCTATCGCACTGCTTTTGGGAACGGGTGTATCTAGTTGGGAGCCAGCAATTCCACTGGTTTCTTGATGCATGGCGGAGGTATGGTGTGAAAATTTCTTGGTGATCGCTCATTAATGCGTGGTCACCAAGGGTCGTGTGATATCAATAATGATCGTCGGATGTGGAGGACTTGATCGGATGGTGGACGAGAGGTGTGATGTGGCAAAGTTTAACTGCGCCGGGTCCGACATAATTAGGAGTTAATTAATCATATCGGGGGTGTTGATATAATTGGTTGGGGGGTTGTTAAATAACTGTGAGGGTTAATCAATTCCTTGCTAATGTGGCAGGAGATTTAGTTTCTTAATGAGTCAATATTTAACCCATTAATTTGATTTAACACTTATTATGGTTATATTTACTGGGAACGGGATATTTAACGTTTTGGGAATTTCTATATATATTTAATAATACAGGATAGGGTGAACTTTTTGGGAGTTATATAATATAAGTCAGAAATTAATATGAACCAATGTGATAAAAATCCCTAAGTAAAACATTAGAGTTTACATTTGACTTAGGCTTAAGTGAAAAAGGGGTTTTATGTAATATTGTGTATTTTTCCTAAGTAAAATAGAATTTTACTTTAGGAAAAGACTTATGAAAATGAATGAATGACGGTTTTAAGTACTTAGGCTTTTTAAATTATTGGGCCGAGGGCTGGGTCCCTCCAGAAGTCAGAGAAATGCTCTGAGCCCCTCTAATTTAGCAAATACCTTAGTATTTAGGGGAAATGAGAAGGGGAGTTCATTATTTGTCCTTACTTTGCTTGAAATGCTTTCAATACACTGTATGCCTTGGCCTTGTGATGAAAGTAAAAGATTAGCACATTTAGAATCATCATCCATCATATATCATTTTGCAACATCATCTACCTACCCTGCCTACTTTAACCTCGCATTTTTTCCTTCTTTATTTGGGTGCACTTAGACTAGCAAACCCTTATCAAATCTTCCTTTTCATTCACATAATGATTTATATCTAAATCTACACTTATTACATCCAAGGGCTCAAATTAAACCGTTGAGCTCCTTTATTTACTCTACCTATCTACTTATTTTCCAATATTGCACTGTTTGGTCAGGTATTCATTCTTTATTTCTATAGCATGAAATTGAAAAATGAATGAGCCAAGTTTAAACAGTTTGGCTCTTCATGAATTGTGGCATAAGTAACAAGATGCACACAACTGTTTATTACAGAAAATGAAAAAGTAGTGGAATTTAGACTTGCACACTTTCCTGATCTTTCTTTTGTTGGGGTTCATTTTCTTTCATTTTTGACCATTTTTATTCTTTTTACCCTTTGATTTTTCTTTTAGGGTATACCCTCTTTACATTTTTAAATTTTTTGATTTTTTGAAAATATGGAAAACCTTTGCAACAGAAAAGGTATGAACATATTACAGAGTTCATCAAGTCAATCATGACATATGACACCTATTGGTATAGGGTCCTAACATGACCTAGGGCAGATTACATTCAAGAAAAAAATGGATCTGGGGATCTGGGGATTTGGGTGTGTTGAGGGTGCACAACCTTGTGCAAGATTAGTTTTAATGTAGAATAGATATAACTATGGGTTAACCAAATATCCATGGTGTGATGAGTGAGTGGAACACACATTATCTTGACATGGTAGTGCCACAAGAGCAATACAAGGACCACATGGATGCAACATGGTAGCATAAAGAATGAAATAGCATAATATAAATGGATAAAATATTGATGGACATAAATTTTAATCTAAGAATCAGATTGAGGTGAAATGCATATCACTAAAAAGATATCAATGAGTTGAATGTGATGGTAGCATTTGTTTTCAAACATGAAAAAGTTGAGATAAAGAGATTTTTGTGACCCCATCTTCATAACAAACCTTTGAGATTACATCAAAAAAAAAATTAACACCTCCCACAACCCAAGATAGGACAAGGGGGTGGAAGGGTAGGTTACATAGTTGAATCAGAGCTTAGGTTCAACACCAACCTAAAGAAGTTTATATTAAAACATAATACAACAATTTAATTACTACATATGGTAATTTTTCTTTTCATTTATAGTTGATGTGGTTTTTAACCTTGATAGAATATTTATATGTCATGGTTGACCAGCATTCTTAGAGTTAATAGACACAAGAAATAAA
Organism: Pinus taeda; assembly: GCA_000404065.3. Taxonomy (NCBI): domain Eukaryota; kingdom Viridiplantae; phylum Streptophyta; class Pinopsida; order Pinales; family Pinaceae; genus Pinus; species Pinus taeda. Next base: position 105,629 of record APFE030967680.1, on the reverse strand, counting down.
TTACTATATTCATGTTAGATTTAACTAACAATTGTGTGTATGTATAATTTCACATAAGAAGACAAAAATTCCAACAATAAATAGAGGAATGAGAAGAATAATGGTACAATACAACATGGAAAGATCCCATAATAATCAAGAAGACAACTCAGTTGAGAAGAGGTTGGAGGAAAATTTCTCTGATTGGATGGAAACTCTTAGGAGCTTAAGAGTTGAAGTGAGAAGTTGTAAGGTAGACATTGGAAATATTTTCAGAGCACAAGAAAATAATGTCAGGTGTATATTTTAAGAGCAAAAGAAACATGAGTGTGGTTTAGCTATCTAGGGAAAAAGAAATTGAAGCAAAATCCATATGAAATATGGAGACATAAATTTGATATTAATAGGGTGAAAGAAAAAAAAGTCAAATAAAAGAAACATACAACAAATTGAAGAAAAAATGAGGGGAGAAACCCTACTCAACACTCAAAAAAGAGAGTTGAGGAACCATGATCTATTGTCAACTATTGTAACTAGATCCATCGACAAAGGAGGATTGAGGAAAGCTTAATACTAGAGGAGTTTAATAAATAAAATATTCATACTTTTGATGGAGAAATAAAGAAGGCTAAAGAGAAAGAAGCCTGGCTATTGGGATTGAAGAAATACTTGATTCCAGGGCAACTCTGACAACATGAAGGCCAACGTGACTATTTCTCAGCCTAAAGGGAAAACTTGATATATTGTGGGAAGATTCAAGAAATGTTATAGGCATTAGAGAAAAGTAACTCTCATTGAGAAAATATAACAATGTAACATTGAAACGGGATCTGTAAACTCAAAATGAGAACTCAAGCCAAAAACCCCAAAAAACTGAAAACAACCAAAAACGAAAACTTGTATTCATATATTTTTTAAGGTAGATTTCAACATTTTTTAAAAAATGGTAGTAAAAACCAATTTTTGTCGCAAAAAATATGAAAAAAACACACCGAAATAAAAGTGTTGATGCTAGAATAACAATTGTTTTTAAGGGTAAAATTTCAAGATATTTTTTGCGAAGGCATTAAGAAAAATAATAGACCCCGAAAAAAATCTAAAATTCCAACATCCATGTGAAGATGAAATATCATGACTCTAAAAAACCCTATAAATCTAAATTATTTTCAAGCATAGAATTAAAAAAATATTATAATATAGAAAAACCTTAAAATTTTGACAAATTTTCAACCATGGAATTAAAAAAACCTTAAGTTTTGAAGATATTTCTACCATACTATTATGAACAAATTATATGACTAAAAGAACTTAAAAAATGAACACCTGAATGAAAGAGTCATTACTGCTAGAGTAATTTTTATTTTAAAGGCTAAAAGGATAGCTTCTTCAGATGTTAGCCTAAGGAAATTTATCCCATTGCAACAAAAACATAGAAATCAACCATCCAAATGAAGTATCCCCTTTTAATGAGGCATTAAAATTGCAACATTTTGTTTAAATATGGTATTAATCAAATGATAACAATAAATAATATCATGGAAATATCATTGTATAATTTAAAAATTCAACATTAATTTCTAATATTTTTATTACTTTGATCAAAATATCAATACTTATAGATTGAATGAAACGTAACTTATTTCTCTAAGTTATTGTTTCATTGTGGATATTCTAAACAAATGAATTCATAATAATTAAAACATATACTCTAACAAACATAGAACTGACTCATAACTTCAAATAATATCATATGGAAGTTAGATTATTTATTTCAAGTTACTATGCAAACATCATTTCCGTAAAATGTCTTAGACAATTATTAATAATCACTCATATGTTATGGCACACCATCAAAATTTACAACATCTTTAGATGAATGACTAGATGCAGATGAACATGGCCCATATTCTCCTCTTTCATCAACTAGTGCCCCATCTTAGTCAACATGCATGCCCAGCATTTCAGGTTTCAAAAGTCTTCATGTCTATGACTCTGTTCAACAGACTCCCATCTCAACATTGTTTCTTCTCATAGAAACCCCTTAATAATCTCTATCATCCTGAAGCGAAGATTTAGTCTCTTTGTTAAATTGATGTCATAAACATGTATGTCAAAATCCGACAACTTTAAGAGGTTTGTGCCATGACGATTTATATTTGTACCCTTTATATTTCACTTTTTGACAAATTTTTTATCAACTAACATCTTTGGCTTGCACACACCATTGAATGGGTGTGTATATGTGGCATACTAATATACTTCAACACCTGCAATATCTTCATTTTCATTAATGACATGTAAACCTTGGCAACCCAGAATGGATGCCCATGTGGATCTCCATTTGCTAACAGTGAGATCATACAACCCTCCATATCATTATGTATAGAACCCCTATAAATTTCTTCCATGGCTTCACATTGTGCACAAGATATTCTAGAACCAATATACATTTCTCTTTCCTCTACCTTTGAAGAATTGATAACACCTTGATATTGTTGTTGTTCAACAATGGTTCTTTCCTTATGTTCATTTGACACATTTTGTGGCCAAATAAATGGAGTCTTCAAAAGTATATCTTCATTTTTTGATCTTGAAATGATATCACTTTTATTATTGAAAAAATACTCCCACCAAACAAAAACAAAAACATCAAAGTACTCATATGTATATCTAATAGATTTTATAATTTATTCCAGGAATTCACAATAATATATATCTCTCTTCTGCCATCATGCATTATGAATTTCAGCAACTGATTATAATAATAATATTTTTGATGCAAATATTGGATGATATAGAATGAACTTCAAAAATTCCAAACCTGATGGCGACCTCCATTCTATAGTAGTTGAATACTTCTTGCCCCATATAAGTGTTTCCCCATCAATTTTTTTGATACAAAATTGATGTTGGGAGCTAATTCCATTAATTTGTTCAATGCATTCCTCCTCACCATGTGATCGCAGAATAAACCTCTACATATCAATAGTTTCTTCCAACACATGAAAAATAGGCTTTGGAATGTATGATTTCTTAATACATTCAATTAATGATGGTAGGCTCCCAACATCCTTCCTCCTCAATGTTACTGATAAACAATTGAACATCTAATAAGTATGGTAATGAGTGTTCCCAACAATAATGAAACCAACATTTACCTTATGAAAATTTCCTAATTCAACAAGCATGTTTAGATATCAATAAAAAATCTAATTTTTGTTTTCATGAAAAGTGTTTCCAATTGCAAATAAAAAACTTTTGGAAGATTACCAGACCAATGAGAAAACACACCATGAATTATGGTTATTTTCATATTTGCATCATTACGAAAATTTGGAGTTGTGAAGTAAACTGTTGGAAACATTTTCCCATTAAATACCATACAACCGACTAAGTGATAGTGAATAAAGTTTTCCTCCTGTATATTTTCTGGTGTGCGGAAAAAATGTGGTAGAAGTGTGTTCTTTTGGCCCATACTATCAATTATCAAATGCAAATATTTATTTGGATTATCATAACACTTGTTTCGATTCTTGTACAACTTTTTCCTTTCACTTATTTGTTGATCATGATGCTCTTGAAGTTCTTTGACAATGGAATATGCACATAACATAAAAGAATCCTATTAATAAATACCTTTTCATGTTAACAATTATAATTTTTTTTAAAATAATGTTATGAATGCTTTCCTCTTTTTTCCCCTTGAAATTTATCCCCTTTTGATTTAAGAGTCGAAGCACATGTAGTGCAAACCCCCATCCTAGTCTTCTTAGCAATACAAATATTATTGAATTGTTTCCTCCATATCTTCATAAAATATTGATGTGTAATCAAATTACTATCTCCTTCAACACCTCTTGCATAATCTTTGTATAAATTGTAGATTTCTCGTCTTGAGAATTTATATGGAATATTTATTATGTATCTATTTCGCATACACTCTCCATGCTTTGAAAATTTTCCTTGCATCCATGACATTGTAGTATTTGCTAATGGCCAAACTCTCGTTTATGACATACTTCCAAATAAAATGTGGGATTTTTTTCCAATTTTTCTTGGATTCTTGACAGATGACAATTATTAATTGAATGAAACATTTTGGAAGCCTTTCTATAGAGAAATAAAGACCCAATATGATAATCATAACCTAACAATGTATATTGCATGTGCACCACTAAATATGAATTTTTCATGTTTTTTTCATTGAAAAATATCTCTTTATTTTGTCCAATGCAAACTCGAAATCCATATGTTTCAAGCAATACTTTTGACAACATTCACTTGAAATTATATCACTAATAAAACTTCTTCTTGTGATATATTCTGTCCTACCCCTTGTATAACAGGAATATCTTGGATTAATACAAAAATGTATGCTCCTCCTAGAGACAATATTTGTTGGAAACATCTCCATCATTTCATCATCTTATCTATAAGAATTTTCATCATTACTAGGAGGAATATTATCCTCACTATGATCATTTTGAACATATTTAGGAAATTCATCACCATTATTCCTTGGAATATATCCATTACCATCCTCACCTGCAAGAAATTCTTCGCTACCATCATCTATAATTTTGAAATACTGACTTGTAGAACATTCTTCATCATCTTCATCTTGCACTTCATCAGTGTTTCCCTCATAGTAGATAGAATTAGGACTAAGTGGAAAATTTCACTCTCTATTTACTGGAAATTCTTCATCCTGCCCTTCGTCATTGCTGTTCTCATAGTCCTGAGGATTAGGACTAAGTGGAAAATGTGACTCTCTATTAACTGGAAATTTTTCATCCTCGCCTTCGTCATTGTTGTTATCATAGCCCTTAGGATTAGGACTAAGTCGAAAATGTGACTCTCTATTTACTGTAAATTCTTCATCTTTCCCTTCACCACTACTACTCTCATAGTCCTTAGGATTAGGACTAAGTGGAAATTGTGAGCCTCTATTTATTGAAAAATTTTCATCTGGCCCTTCGTCACTATTGCTCTCATTGTCCTTAGGATTAGGACGAAGTGGAAAATGTGACTCTCTATTTATTGGAAATTCTTCATCCTTCCCTTCGTTAGTGCTACTCTCATAGTCCTTAGGATTAGGAGTAAGTGGAAAATTTGACTCTCTATTCATAGTGAAAGATTTTTTTTTATATTCATCAATATGAATAGAGTTGTTATGCGAAGAAGATGTTGATGCTGCAGAAAGAGAAACTTAACTATGAGAAGAATCCATGAATTTCAAAAAAAGATGTTGAATGATACAAATGCAATCTCTCCCAATGACAATGTATAGCTTAAAGAATGAAAAATGCCCTCCAATGTTTTCCCCCAAAAAATTTCGCTAAAAATTTTCCCTTCAAAATATTCATTTGAAATATTTCCGTCCAAAATTTCCTGCTAGAATTTATTTGAAAACATTCTCCTAAAATTTTGTCTTTAAAATTTTGAACCAACTTTCCATTCAAATATTCCATAAAAAATTTCCTTTAAAACATTCCTTCAAAATAAAAATAAAAAATTGTTACTTAAATTAATATTTTACTTAAATCATTTAACATTTACTAGATAATTAAGTTAATTTTTATTATTTTTATTATTTTTTTATCCCACATTTAGTAAAAGTTAGTGTATCATCACAATATTAACTATATATTAATTTTTCTATTTTCAATTTTAATCCCACATTCAATAAGTGATAAAGCAATCCCATAGTATTCTCTATATAATAACTTTCGTTGTTACTATTCCTTACATCACATCAAGTCTTCTGGAGGTTTCATTAAAAATCTCAGAGTGATTTTGTGGAGGAGCTACATTGTCATTGACAAGACATTCAACAAGAAATTTTCACATTTCAAAGGTTAGTTTCCCTTCTATTTGGACTATTTAAAGAGAAATTTGGGGAAAATAGGTTTTTTTATGCTGATAAATATATTATTTATTTATTTATTTTCTATCTTGGGGGGCACCTAAATTCATTAATTTGAAATTTAGGAAATTGTTGAAACAAGGTAGACCTAAGTTCAAATCCCATTGAGTACAAGTTGTAAACCCTCATAGGTTTACTACTAGTTACGTGTCATGAGGGTTGCTAGGTTCCTCTATGATTTGAAAAAAAAACATACTCCATAATATATCTATATATAAATTTAAAGAAATGGATTTTTCTTTTCAAAATAAAAATTAAATAATTTTTTCACCTGGGCCAGGTTCATCCACCCCCATGCCAGGGGGCCAATTCCTAGGTCCCTTGGAAGGCAAGGGGGTGAATATAGGAATCTATCCCCTTCCTTCTAGGGTCGGGTATGCCTGCAACATGAAGACCTCATGGAAGGTAGGGGATCGATTATGGGAATCAGCCCCCTACTTGCGAGGGGATCGTTAAGTCACGGGCACACCCACCTAGGCATGCCTGCGGCAGAATAGCCTACTAGGGGAACATTGCGCTGTGAGCACACCCACTTGTGACCATGCCCAATACGGTGTGTCTCCGGCATAGTGGCCCCCTGCCTACTAGGGGGCCACTGTGCCATGGGTGGCTGGGCACGCCCACGGGCATGCGAGCCTCACCCAAGTTTAAAAATTGTAAAAGTTAAAAGTTTAATTATAATAATTTGTTTTTTTAAGTTTGAAATTTTAAAATTAAATTTTCAATTTTTTTAACAAAATTATTTTAATTATTGTATTTGTTTCTAGTTTTTTTTTACTTGAGATATGGATTTTTTCTAATTTACTTATATATATATATATATATATATATAAATATATATATATATATATATATTCCTTTTGCACGAGAATGATGTCAAGCAAGTTCTCTATGAATCTTTCTGGACCAAAGGCGACAATTACATCATCTGAAGTTACAGGTCAAACCTCAATGAATACTACTGAATGAAACTGACTTGTGCTACATGGTAAAAATCCAACAAGTGGCTACTCAAAGGAAAAGAAGATGATTTCATATAGGATGAAATAACGAGGAATGAGTTTTACAAAATTTGCATTGTATGTGAAAGATAGAGAAGGAGAAGAAGAACTGTAGATATATCTATATGCCGGTATGATTTACGATGGTGGAAGTTATAGGTGTTGGGAATAGTAATAAACATATTTTTAGTGTCAAATACAAAAGTTGTTTATGTACTTACAAAACCTCGCAAGTCACATGCGAATATTAGATATCGTTTTTCATTCTCGATGTATGACCGCATGACACAGATGAAAATTCTACAAATACATGTAAACAAATCGTAAATGGCATTGTACAAAAAAACATAAGTTTGCTTATTTATATTTATGTGTTTTATGGTATTGTAACTATATCATTATATTTTTTATAGCTTACTTATTGTTGACAAATTATATTTTGTTTGATAGGATTTTGTTGAGGGTCTTTCAATTATGTTAGGGGGATTTTATTTTATAGAGAGGGATATTATGGATGTTGTCAGTGGTTTCCATGCAGAGTAATAAGAAGATATGAGAAAAAATAAAAAAAAATACTTCATGATGCTACAACACTACATACAGGGGATTAAAAAGAATGCCTATTGTGGATAAATCTAGTCAAGGTATACATGTTACTTTTGAAGATGAGGAAAATTAAGTTGAAGAATATGTTTCCATTACTGAGGATGAGATTAGAACTAATGTTGGAAAGGAGAAAATCCATAAAAGACCAAAAGAAAATGCCCAGTAATGTGTCTCTTCTAGTTGATGATGAGGAGATTTCTTATGTAGAAGAAAATATGAAAACCTATAGGAGGAATAAATAAAAAGTTGGTGATTCTAAAAAATTTATGGGCAACAGTGAAGAGAAAAGTGAAAGCTCAAAGGGAAGAAGGGAAATGATAACACCATATCTTTATTTAGAGCATGGAGCTATGAAAACAAAACAAAATTTCATTCTAAGTTTGTTCATAAAGACAAACTTAATTGATGGCAGTCATACATTTCAACTTAATGTCAGCCAATTTTATAAGCCAAATGAAGGAAAAACTAAATATAAAATTAGAAATCCACACCACCTGAATGTTCATAACATGAAAAAATTGTTCATGTACAATCCATATGAACATGTGGTTGATTATGTGGTTCTTGTTGATCCAATTCAAGTTCCCAACAAAGAGGAATTTGAGAAATCAAAATATCTTGAATACAAATATTATGTAATTGGGGGAAACCATTTTGCAGATGCTAGAAGATAATTGGTGGAGGAATAACCCAATAACTCACATTTTGAAACAGTGAGATGCATCATTTATATTGGTTTAACAGATACAGAAGAAAAGTTATTGCCATGGGATCATAATATTGATAATGAGTATAGGATGTCTATGACTTTCATCCAAAGGGTTAGATTTATTCATAGTGATTTTGAAGAAAAAAGTGGTGAGGATAAGCCAAAGGCTAATATAGACTTTCAGAAGGAATGTTGTATGGAAATAGGTTATCAAATTGAAGTAAAAATCAATTCAAAAGGTGGCAAAGTAAATTCAGAGATGTTCAAAGGTATGGATAACTTTTTCTAGTTGTCATTTAGATCTGAAGAGACATGGGAATTGATTAATGATATTTTCGACATGTGGTAGAACATTGTGTTGGGATGGGGTCCCCCAGGTCTAAGTTTGGTCTGAAAGTTGAGTCAATTTTGATGTAATATTGTAAAGTCTCCGTATTTTGAGGAGTGGAGTCTGAATAACACAAAACATTATGAGTCAAAGGGGATTTTAGGCAGGTCAAAGCCCCTTGTTTTGTAGAGGGATGGGTTTTTTTGATTATGTAATGAGCTCTGCCCATGGTTCATGGACCATTGTAATGTAATGTGAAAACTATAAAAGGAAGTCATCTAGGAGTCATTAGGCAGCTTTTTGAAAGTGCATGAATAAGATTTTGAGTTTGTAATTTTTTATTTCGGTGAAAAAGAAGTTTTTGTAACTGAGTGTGTGGAGACCTTGGTAAGTCTGCAGCTGAGTGCATGGGCCCCTACAGCTATGTGTGTTGGGTCAAAAGAAGTGTATTAATTAAATATCTGAAGTAATAGAGACTATTTGAAGCAATTTCATACATTCTATGTATATTTTATGTTTCTGTGTTTATTCCCAGTTACAATTTGATTCTCTGCAATATTGTTTTAATTGCATCATGAAGGTCTAGATCTACTATTCTATGATAACTTATGCATGTTAGAACAATTAGGCAAAGCTCATAGATCTATGTAAGAAGAAATAACTTAAGTATGTGATTCTAAAGATAAGGGTTCACGAAGGTCAAATTGGGCCTTACATTAAGGAAACACCTTGCTGCTACATCACAGAGATTTCTAGATGTAGAAACCTAGTTCTAGCATCCCCCAATACTACCTCAGGTGAGACTGCAATCTGTGCCAAGAGAACTATTGCCGAAAGAGTTGATAGTTTTGGGTTTTGTTGGTTAGCATAGCTAACCCTAAACTTGGTTCCAAGCCCCCTCAAGCCAACAAACTGTTTCGTTGCTGGGAGTGGGATCTATCTGAGGGATGTGTTATGTGGTGTTGGTGGATACCAACTAAGAAAGAACATGAGAAGTGGGTAGATCAGATGTTGCACGAGTTTGTAGCTCAGGAAAATTGGAACCCATGCTAGTCAAAAGATAGATGGTTACACTTTAGATTGCCTTTGTCTCAATAGAAGATTGGATCTTAGTATAAAACATTAGAGATCGCAATGAGGTTGTAGGCTTCACTGATCCAGGATACAAATATAGGAGTCCAACATATCTAGTCACAGTTAGCAAGCCTGTATATGGAATTATAGGATTTGAAGAAGGGAAAGGAGGTTCAGTCGGGATTACACCCTGAACTTTGGTGAACGAAGTGCAAGGATGTAGGCCACTATAAGGATGTAGGTCAAAGACCCTTGATTTGTAAAGGGATGGGTTGTTTTGATTAAGTAATGAGCTTTGCCCATGGTTTGTGGACCATGCTAATGTAATGTGAAAACTATAAAAGGAAGTCACCTAGGAGTCATTAGGTAGAATTTTGAAAATGCATGAATAATATTTTGAGTCTGTAATTTTGTATTTGAAACAAGAAGGTTTTTGTAACTTAGCGTGCAGAGACCTTGGTAAGTCTGCAACTGAGTGCGCGGTCCCCTGCAGCTATGTGTGTTGGGTCAAAATAAGTGTATTAGTTAAATATCTAAAGTAATAGAGACTATTTGAAGAAATTTCATACATTCTATGTATATTTTATGTTTCTGTGTTTATTCTCAGTTATGATTTGATTCCCTACAATATTGTTTTAATTGCATCGTGAAGGTCTAGATCTACTATTCTATGATAACTTATGCATGTTAGAACAATTAGGAAAATCTCATAGATCTATGTAAGTAGAAATAACTTAAATATGTGATTCTGAAGATAAGGGTTCACGAAGGTCAAATTGGGCCTTACATTAAGGAAACACCTTGTTGCTACATCACATAGATTTCTAGATGCAAAAACTTGGTTCTAGAATCCCCCAATACTACCTCAGGTGAGACTGCAGTCTATGCTAAGCAAACTATTGCCAAAAGAGCTGATAGTTTTGGGTTTTGTTGGTTAGCATAGCTAACTCTGAACCTAGTTCCAAGCCCCCTCAAACCAACAAATTGTTTCGTTGCTGGGACCGGGATCTATCTGAGGGATGTGTGATGTGGTGTCCATGGATACCAACTAAGAAAGAACACGATAAGTGGGTAAATCGTATGTTGCACGAGTTTGTAGCTCAGGAAAATTGTAACCCGCACTAGTCAAAAGATAGGTGGTTACACTTAAGATTACCTTTCTCTCAACATTAGATCGGATCTCTGTCCAAAACATTAGAGATCACAATGGGGTTGTAGGCTTCACTGATCCAGGATACAAATGTAGGAGTCCAACATATCTAGTCACAGTTAGCAAGCCTGTATATGGAATTGTAGGATTTGAAAAAGGGAAGGAGGTTTAGTCGGGATTACGCCCTGAAGTTTGGTGAATGAAGTGCAAGGATGTAGGTCAATATAAGGATCATCGCCCTATGTACCAGGACTATATAGTTACAAGAGGTCCCAACCCATTGAAACCATAGTCTCCTACTAGATCAAGTGTCAGTTCAAGTGTCTGGTGTAGTATCTGCCTAGTGTCAAGATTGCATCCAACAGACAATTGTTATCTATTGCAAAAGTTTGTACAATCATCAAAGAAACTATTTTGTAAATTTTGTAAATCGTTTGGGCATAATGAAAGAGATTGTCAAAGCTATGACTTGATGATAGATAAAACCCCAATGTATAGGATGTAGGATGAAACATGTGTGCATAACCATCAAGGCTCACTTGTTTCTCGTGGATGATTCCAAGGATGGGGAAGAGGATGAGGAGGAGGTGCTGGAAGAGGTAGGGGCTAGATCATCTACTAAAACTGTGGAGAACCAAGTCATTTTGCACGCAACTGTCAGAATCCAACTCATCCTTCTTATCAATACTCTAAGAAATTTGATCATGTTATGAAATGTTATCCCATATTAATAGGAAAGATACAGGAAAATAATAACCAAAAACCCACTCATAACATTTAGATGATGAGATCTAAGTTTTGTACAATTCTACTGTCAATATAGTCACGTAAAAGTGGCATAGCCACTAGTGAAGACAAGGGAGAAGGAAAATTAGATACATGGGTTCACAGGGCTAGCAAGAAGAATGTTAGATTTGACTTAAAAAGAGAAAAGGGGATGTTTATGGAGGCAAGGAAAAGAAATATGGATCCATGTGCTTCTATATATAAAACTCAGATACCGGTAGTCCCATGAAACGATAAATCTGAAGAAGTACTGCGATGGAGAACTTTGATCCCACGGTGCTGAAATTATTTCTACAGACATGCATGAAGTTGTTGAGGGATTAGAAGGTAGTTGAAGGACCACATGAACTGATAGATAACTTTGCTAGCAAGGACAAGTTGTTACCAAAACAGTGCGTAGTGAATAAGTTGAACCAAAGGAAGAAGAGAGCTAGTAGGGAGATGTGGTTGACAACACAAATTGGTGATTTTGACATGGCCTAGATAATTCTAGACTTAGGATCTGATGCTAATGTACTACCAAAATAAACTTGGGAAGGTATGGGGAAACCTAAGTTACAGTGGTAGACAATCCAACTGCGCATGAAAAACCAAGAAAAGATAATTCCAATGGGTCATCTGCATGGAGTGAATGTAGAATTGAGGGAGTCAGTGTGCTCATAGATTTTGAAGTTATTGAAATAGTAGATGAGAGTAATCCATACCTAGCATTGCTCGAGATTGATTGGGATTATGACATGAATGCTATTATGAATTTTAAGAAGCAAAGCATGTTGTTTGAAAAGAATGACCTTAGAGTGGTTTTTCCATTGCATCCAGTTGAAGTTGCATGGTACAAAGAGTCAGTCCGTGATGACTATGATGACAAGGACATTGATCACATATATCAGCTCATTGCATGAGATGAATACTAGATTAATCCCATTGTGGATGGCCAGATCAATTGGTAGAAGGATAGTTCATGCTAATCAAACTTAGATGAAGAATTAGAAAATGGCAAAATGGGTTACATGACATCTTTACACTACGATGCCATAGGATTTCAATGTCTCTGTGCTATATATCAACTGAGGTACATAAATTTCCTTATTATGATGGGCTAGATGATGTCAATATTTTTCTTGACCATTTTGAAAGAGATGTACTAGAAGAGCTTTGATTTTAGGCTCTATATTTGGCTTTAAGAGCTATGCCTGCAAGATGGTGGGGAATCCATAAGGATAATATTGCTGATTGGAAGGAATATCATAGACTGATGAGATTAAGATTTGGCTCCACAACAATGTGGCTTATTGTAAAGTACATAGGTAACGATGACCCATGTGAACATCTGGCTCGATGGACTAAGGCTTGGGTACCTCAACCAGAGTGGGTACATATCTGTATTCATACCTTAGACATTATACCAATGAACTGGTATTTGGAGATGGAGCTACGTCATGGGACTATTGATTGGGATCAAATGAAGGACAATTTCCTATTTACATTCAGCTTTGAAGATAGGTTTAAGTGTGTTGATGGGGTGCTTCAGGAGATTTAGGAAGTGATCTTCCGAACACCAATATAACCTATAACATGGATGCAACCTGACTGGAGAACGCAACTACAACATGCTTTGGAATGATACAATGTTACTATGGAAGAAGGCCGATGGGGATACGTGAAATATCAATATTCCCAAGTTAGAGGAACTACGGGAAGTTGCTGGACCTGATGCAGAGATCCCTGATATATCACAAATGGCAAAGGAAAAACATGTAAATATTGGCTCAGAAGCAGAACCAAATTTCTCGCATATTAGTAACTATTTAGATGAAGACACAGTAGGCAAGGTTGCTGAATTACTACATGAATATCATGACTTATTTCCAACAAATTTCTTTCAATTAAAGGGTATAGTAGGTGATTTGGGTATGATGAAGATCAATTTAAATCCATATGCGAAGCTGGTTAAGAAGCACCCATATCTACTGAACAAGTACAAGAAAAAGGTAAGAGAAGCATTAGATAAGATTCTCGCGGCAGGTATAATTGAGCAGTAGAAGAGTCAAAATGGGTTATCCCCATGGTGGTCTAGGAAAAGAAAACAAAGGGTGATATAAGGATCTGCGTAGATCCACGAAAGTTAAATGGTGCATGCATGAATGACCCCTTTCCTACTTCTTTTACAAATGAAGTTCTAGAAAATGTTGGTGAACAGGAGGCTTATTCACTCATAGATGGATTTTCGGGATATCACCAAATTAATATTGCATCAAAGGATAGAAGTAAGACTACCTTCGCTACAGAGTGGGGTTCATTCTAGTATACAGTTATGCCTTTCAGACTGAAAAATGATCCTGCAATATTTTCAAGAGTGGTAGTTGTATCATTCAAGGAATTTATTCACCAGTTTCTAGAGGTCTACTTTGATGATGGGAAAGTATTTGGGCTAGTTAAGAAACATGTTTCTAGTCTGCGCCTAATGTTGGATACATGCATAAAGTATTAGATTTCCTTGAATATGAAGAAACGTATTTTCAGTGTACCTTATGGAATATTGTTGGGACATGTGATATATAAGTAGGGGTTGATGGTAGACCCTGCAAAGATAATTGTCATTATCAATTTGGATCCATCGAGGAATGTAAAGCAGCTACGTGCAACTTTGGGCCATATAGGGTATTACAGGATGTTTATAAAGGCATATGCACAGATCACTGCCCCAATGGAGAGGTTGTCGAAAAAGGATGTTATGTTTTGTTGGGATGACAACTATTAGAAGATATTGGATGTTCTTAAGGAGAATATGGTTATTGCACCAATCCTAGGATTCCTAGATTGGAAGAAAGAATTTTATGTGCATTTGAATGCATCTTATATCATGTTGGGAGTTGTTTTAACTCAACCAGGTGAAGGATATATTGATATTTGATTGCCTTTGCAAGTAGGAAACTATCTAAGGTGGAGAGAAACTATTCAACCATAGAAAGAGAAGGATTGGACTTAACAAAGATCTGCAATGTTAATAGGAATGACTGGGAGGTGTGTATACCAGTGGTTCTATGGACATATAGGACGACTTTTAAGAAATTGATGGGGAAAACACCATTTAGATTGGTATATGGACAATATGCAGTGATGCCAATGGAGTATATAGTGCCTAGCCTAAGGATCACAATAGTAACTAAGATGGAAGATCACGACTGCATGGAGGAATGCTTAGAGCAGCTGCTTGCATTGGAGGAGGATCGTTTTTTGGTTGGTTTTCATCAAGAGGTGCAGAAAGATAGGGAAAAGGCATCGCATGATTTCCACATTAAGTAGCACACTTTTTGGAATGGATATTTGGTCCTAATGTATGACAATGAGTTCACAAAATTTCCTCAGAAGTTTCAAATGCATTGGTTGGGACCCTATCAAGGATATTTCGAATGGTGGAGTAGTTTAGCTCGCAAAGTTGAATGGGGAGCTGTTTCCTGAAAGGATTAATGGAAGAAGATTGAAGGTATACAGGGACGATGTTGCCCCTACAAGGATGCAATGACTATATGACAACAGGAAATTGTTAGTGCTTTAGGTAGTTGGAAGGAAGCGCATGACTATAAACTACTATGTCAAGGAAGGATTTTGTCGAAGAAGGAAGTTTGTGCAATATTTAGGGAGATGGCACAGGTGGAGAAAGCTGTGACAAGGTAGTTGCACCATAAGGGACTGTCTAGTGTAGCCTACCCTAAATGTGACCATTGTAAAAGCTATAGTTGATTTGACCATGATTTTGTTGTTAAAGGTAACAGGTGAAGTGCATTTAAGGACCATATCTATGAAAATCTGCTGCCAAACTCGCATTTATGATGAGGATCTTAAGGAATTCAGGGCATTTGAATTTGAGTTTTTCTATAAATATGGTATACCGCTTTACATCTGGACACTTTTCCTCTTGAAGAAATCATATGAGATGTTGTACCTAAGTTTGAGCCGCAAGAAGTGTTGCATGTATGGCGAGGATTAACAAGACGTCTACTCAGAATTTAAACAACAAGGATTAACAAAAATCATGATTGCTACTCCTCCTACACATACCACAACTCCTATATCACCAAGACCGAAGCCCACAACTGCAGGAGTGGCAACGAAAGTAGTAGAAGTAGCAGAAGTAGCAGCAGTGAAGAAGCAGAAGAAACCACAAAATCCACCAATAAGGTAGTCACCTAGGAAGAAGTATGTTGAACAAAGGAGCAAGGAAAAGATGGACGAAAGGAAGAAGAAGTAACTAATGGAGCTAGTTAACTTAGAGGATGAATAACTTGAGGAAGGAATTAAGTACATAAGTGTCGATGACGCTGAGCCAATATCGTGGTTACCTCTGTATATACCTCCAAGCAAGTCGACTGCTAAAGTGACAAAGGACCTTAATGCAGTAAAATTTTCCATTTGTACACCTTTGATGCCCAAAGATGTGCCCTTTGAATAAGTGTTGTTGGTGCCAATACCACAATTGCGTATGGAAGATTAGCATTTGGCAGACAGGGCTAAATTCCCTCATTTTGAGTCGAGTAAATACCTGAAGATGGTATACTATGAGGAGTCTAGTGTAACAAGAGTAGGACCAATGACGTGGTCGGTTGGGATTCAGTTCACTGGTTTACTGAACATGTTGATTTTGCCTCATTTTGGGCGCAACAACATCAACACAATATATGTGCGCCAATCATTGGCTTTGGTGCACGACATAGTCTTATGGCTTGGGGAGATGATCCCAATTGACGTTATGTTAATTAGGAGGATCACCATGGTACCATGTGTAGGAGTAGACCCTGCTAGTGCTTTTCTTGGCAAGCCTTAAGAAAAGAAGCTCACAAACCAAGTAAAGAAAGATTTAAATGTCGTTAATAAGTCAAGAGGCTATGCTGCAAGCTTAATTTTTGATATTTCTTTCACCTTTTCTACGACCATTTTGGTAGGTAAGATTATGAGGAAGTGTAGGGTAGATGAGGTGCCAGCCCCACTAATTCAGTTGGCTATGTAGTGCATCCAAGGGATACAATTCAATTGGGTAGGATACCTCTGCCAAGGGTTTCTAAATGATTTCCGTGAGGCCCATGAAGATTGGAAACCCTTCGATTATGCATGGTTATTACTTTTGATTGTTTTGATAGCTTAGAGAATCCTAGACGAGTCGCAATTCCCTATTGTTGACCCAGACTTGTGAAAAGCTATGAGGTACAATTTTCTATGGGCGTCAAAGGATCTAAGTCAAGTGGTAGAGAATAAATTATTTTGGTTGTTGTTTGAAATGGATTTGTGCATCATGGTCAGCCAGAAGCCATGACTATCACTGGTGTTACTTAACCAATATCGCGGAATTGCAAACTTCAAAGTAGACTTCCACAACATATACATATAGGCGAAGAAAGATGCAGAGGTCATATTGTATGAGTTTCCCTATTTTGTTACAAAGCATGACATTTTTTCTGTAATATCTAATTTCTCAAGCGTGTGGTTGGACCCAAGCAAGGATGTCGAAGGAGACTAAGAAGGTACCAACATAACAACGAAGGCCATAGGAGGTACACTGAAGGAATACACAAATAAGGTGCCTCAAAAGGTCATTGTGGACCTTGGGAAGCATACCGCACAAGAGCCAGAGCACGTTGAAGAAGAGGACTCAGACACAGAGGAACCAGAGCAGGGTGTAGAAGACCCATTAAGGATACAGAAGATATTGATTCTCCTTTCATCGTAAAGAAGAGAAATAAAACCACCACTGGAGGTGCATGAAATAAGTAGAAGTTTGACATGACCTCCAAATTTGAATCGATGGTCCTCACTGAAGGGGACATCGATGAGATCAGTGACACTATGTGCTCAGTAACGAAGGACATGTGGGGAAATATATAGGATCAATACAAGTCACCTCAAAAAGCTACAGGCACAAGCAAGCACGATTCAATCAAGCATGGTTCAGGAGACTGAGAATCAAGAAATTGTGGGAAGATCAAGTGCCAAACCAACATTACCTTCAACATTGGTGGTAACCATAGAGGTCTACACAATGCCCAATCTAGGAGGGTCCTTGCAGTTTACTACTGTGGCGAATCAAGAAGTAGTGCCATATGGGAGGAATTCAACACTAAACTTAGTGGCGCTACCCATTCAATCATTACATGAAATCCACCAGGGAGTGTCTTTCGAATTGCAAATATCAGAAGAGAGGGTGCTCTTATTGATCAATGACATCAAGAGCCACAATGAGCAGTTAGTTGAGGAAGTTTCCAGGGCCACCTAGGATAGGGACACAGCTGCTACATGTAGGCAGAAATTGGCGGACACCATTACCCAGACTTGCATTAAGCTTCCATAGCTCCTCATACAGACTAAAGCAGCTTCTAAAGAGAAGCTTTGCAAGCTCTTAGCCATAGTAAAGGAGTCCAAAATGGATGTAGAACAAGTAAAGTTCAAGATGCAGATGAAGGTCACGGAGATGCGATGAAGCTCTAGCCAAAAACACCTCCAGAAGTTTGAGAGAAGTGCGAGGCTAATATTAAGGTAGATAGGGAAGTACTAGAAGTTGTCGGTAAGGACTACAACTAGATTTTTTAGAACACCATGGAGATATGGGCCTCATTGGAGGAGGACCCACATGTACAGAAGTTTGAAATCAACATAAGAGAAAAACAACTATAGTTTGATGAAATGAGGTAAACAACATGGACCTTAGCACCTATGAAATGGTTCACCAAAATCCATGAAGGGAAGGATATTTAGATTCAGATAGACGAGCTGTGACGGAAAGAATCCATCATTTTAGTGATAATTCAGCCTTGTGCCTATGAAGCTAGTCAAATCCCTCAGGCTGGAGAGACTAAATTGAAAGGTATGCAACAGGCGAAGAGGACCACTGGCTTACCAGTGGAGGCGCCAACTATTGAGAAGTTGGTCAAGGAGATTTGGTAGGCCACTGTGTAGTGCACATCAGAGCTTCAAGCCTTGAAGACAAAGTTCGATGACCTTAAAGCATGCATCAAGGACATACCAATAGAGTGACTCAGGACAAGTCACGTCTTTGTGTTGGGGGCCTGTTCGGATGGGGTCGCCTAGGTCTATGTTTGGTCTAAATGTTGAGTCAATTTTGATGTAATATTGTAAAGTCTTCGCATTTTGAGGAGAAGAGTGTGAATAGTGTAGAACATTCAGAGTTAAAGGGGATTTTAGGTAGATCAAAGCCCCTTAATTTGTAAAGGGATGGGTTGTTTTGAATAAGTAATGAGATTTTCCCATGGTTCGCGGACCATGGTAATGTAATGCGAAAGCTATAAAAGGAATTCATCTAGGATTCATTAGCTATTTTTTTGAGAGCGCATGAATAGGATTTTCTTTCTGTAATTCTATATTTTGGCAAAGGGGAAGGCTCCTATAGCAGATTGTGCGAAGACCTTGGTAAGTCCGGAGTTGAGTGTGCGAACCTCTATAGCTGTGTGCGCAGGGTCAGAAGAAGTGTATTAATTGAATATCTGAAGTAATAAAGACTATTTGAAGTAATCCCACACATTCTCTATATATTTTATGTTTCTATGTTTATTCTTAGTTATGATTTTATTCTCAATAATATTCTTTTAGCCGCATCGCGAAGGTCAAGATCTACTATTCTATGATAACTTATGCATGTTCGAATATTAGGCAAAGTTCATAGATTTATTTAAGTAGAAATCACTTAATTCTATGAATTTGAAGATAACGGTCTACGAAGGTCAAATCGGGCCATAAATTAAGGAAACACCTTGCTGCTACATAACATAGCCTTCTCGATGTAGAAACCTAGTTCTAACATCCTTCAATACTACCTCGGGTGAGACTGTAGTTTGTGCCAAGAGGATTGTTTCTAAAAGGGTTGGTAGTGTATGGTTTTGTTGGTTAGCGTAGCTAACTCTGAAGCTGTGTCCAAGCCCCTCAAGCTAACACATTGCTATAAAAAAACTAGAAGGATAAAAAATCTAAACCAATGATATGTACTAGCAGTAAATTAGCTCCTAAAATTAAGCACCTTCTAGATGATATGAATATCACACCTTGGAGAACAATGCAAGGAGGAAAGATGGAAAAATTGTTGAATCAATATCATCCTGTGTGAAATCAAGTGAATTATCATTGGACAAAATTTGTGAGGAATTTCAGAAGTAAGTGTGTTGAATTACTTTTACTTATTTTTGGATTATAATTTTCTTTTAAATATAACATATTGTTGTTTGTAGTATTTTTTATACATATCACTATATTAACATTTTTTACTTTATTTATTCAGTCACAAGGTTTATATGAAAATACAAGAACAGATGGTTAAATTGTTTATTGAAGATAGTTGGTATGATGTTGTAGGAAACTACCCATATTCATGTTCTACATTAAAACTAAAATATTTATATATTTCATTTAAAAAGGTATGTTGATTTATCCATTCATTTTGATTCATATGTTTACTATTTTTATTTTATAACTTGAACTTGATCCAAGTCTTACTCATTTTATTTGGAATGGGGTCGACACTATCCAATACCAAATAATACAAGGTGATTGTGAATACATTGCAAAACGCATACCTAAAATGGATTATTCCCTAGTTACTGCAAATATTTCTCATGGTTTCAATATCCGAAACATTGAATATGATGGTGAGCCTTGTACTTATCAATATTTTAGTAAAGTGGTTATGGGATTTCAAGAAGTCACAACATCACCATTTTGGAGATTTGTGACATTTCATTCAGGCACACAATTTGGAATGTTATTAACAAGCTTCAAGGGAAAAGTAAACTCAAGGTTGCATCTTACATGGTAAGACATTGAAATTGTATGTTTTATTACTGTTAAAAAAATTATTTACGTACAAGTTAATTGAACTTTTACTATTTCAAGTTACAGGAAAAAGTCAAATCTTATTGGTTGGCGAGATGAACCAATTATAAGTGATTTTGAGTTCATTCACGTGAATGTTGGACAAAAGGTGATATCTACAAGCCTATGCTTCTCAATCGGGTAGATGGAAAGAGTCATCGACAAGTACTAGTTCATGTTGTTGTTGTTAAAAAACCAACATATGAATATAAAGAATCAAAAGGAGAGATAGTTAGCATTTATCAGAAACCACAACCATTGATTAGCTATCTTATAGATCTATGTTCAAATTAAGGAGATTGGGTTTTGGATTTATTCTAAAGGTTCAGGTAAATTTTATTATATAAAATTGAATTGAATTGAATTTTTTTTATGTTTTTATACCAATTTACTTAATTATTTCTTTTCTATTTGATGCTTAGGTACAACACTAGCATGTTGCTTACAAAAAGGAAGAAATTACATTGCCATTGAAAAAGACTCACTACAATGCAATTTTATTCAGCAAAGAATTAAGGCTCTTCAATTTCATCCAGATGCAATGCAAGAAGTTGGTTTGAGGAAAGGGGATTATAATGAATCACGTGTGGCAAAAAAGGAAAAGGGACCTTGACCACCATTAGATGGAATGATTGGAAAGTGATACTTTGTGAGATTTGCAGACATCAAAGATCCATCAGAAGAAGAAAATGACCAAATTGAAGCATAGAATATTATGGAAGAAGACAATAATGAAAATCTAGAAGATGATGACCATGTAATTTATGATATTCTTGATTATATTTAAGTTATGGTTGCAAATAAAGCTCATTTTTTTGAACTATTCATTAGTTATACTTGTAATGTTTTGACTTTGAGATTTTATGAGAAGAATAAGTATTCAATTATTGTTGTTATATGTTTAATATTTTTATTATGTGATATTCACTTTAATTTTATGTGAATTATTATTTTTTGAAAAAAAATGTGATTCTTATTATTTTTTGACATAAAATTCATAAAAAATCTTATTTTTCGAAAAAAAATTGTTAAAGTTTTCCCATAAAAATTGGTTATTTTACATGTCATTTTAAGCAAAAAAAAGTCTCAAAATGTGTATTTTTTTGTTAGATCTATATTCAAAATGTCTATTTTTATGTCAAATGTTAAAAATTATTGTTATTTTAGTGACAATTATTTGATGTTCATTGAAATATTAATTAATGATAGATAAATATATAGAAAATTGTAACTTTGAAATATATTATGCAAAAAAATGATCTCACTAAAAAAAATGAAAATAAAAACAAGAAAACACAAACCTGAAAAACACTTCAAAAACAAATATATCCGAGAAGAAGAAGAAGAAGAAGAAGAAGACTACTTCAAAAATTGTTAAATTAAAAAAATAATTATCCACACTTAATACATTAGAAAATTTAAAGTGTCGAAAATCATTGTTTTAAAAAAAAGGGTTGATACTACATCAACACTTTTCAAAATTAAGATGAAAATCACTAACATTTTTAAAATAAAGTTCATGCTTGATATATAAGAAAATTTGAAGAGCCAAAAAATGTGAAAAAAAGGTGTATTCCGAATCAACACGTTTGAAAATGAGTTGATTTTTTGCTAACTCAAAAAAGCAAGTACTTGAGACAGTCCCCGTTTGGTAGTTTACATTGTTATTTGGAACATATTTCAATGAGAAGTACCTATTTAAGAGGTACTATGACAACAAAACTAAGGATATCGACAAGCATAAGCTAGGACAACTCACCTTGCATGCTTAAAGTAACATATTTTTCGATTTATTGAGGTATGTGCCATATATTAAGGATGAGAAGATAAATGTTCATATGTACCTTAGTGGGTTACCACATTAATACCAAGATAAGGTTGAATATTTTGAGCCAGTAATATTAGATGATACCATCTGCAAGGTGAGGTACTACTATGATCAATCTAAATATATTGTTGAATTCTGAATATATTGGAGGAAAATTAATAGAACCAATTTTAAATGGAAAGGGCCAAAATCCTTTCAAAATAGGTAGACGGGGAAGTATATCAAGTTCACCACTCTTACTAGGGGTGACTTCCAATGAACCTTATTTTATATCAATAGAGATTGACCTCTCAAAACAACAAAAGACGAAGCCGAGGAACCCAAGAGAGGATTGTTCTAGTGCTGGAGATGTGGAGTGAACCACTTATGGAAGGATTGTCATCACCAACATAAGAAGCACAAGGTTGTAAAATATCCGAGAGGTAGCAACAGTGGGAGATGTAGCTCAGAGTGTACCCTAGATTTATGTAGTGTTTGATAACTATCAAGTGGATAATCAATACTTAGTGATCAAAATTGAAGGTATGGTTACCAATGAACTAGTTTCAATTTTAACTTATCCAGGTTCCAACTTTAGTTATTATCCCAAAAATTGAAGAAAATTATTCCTGTAAAAAGATTGCACATGAAAATTCATTGTTGGTCTAGCTAGCCATGGGAGCCAAGAATAGAGTGGAAGATTTAGTGGAATCATTCCCCCTTGAGCTAGGAAACATGCCAAAAAAAGCAGCACTGAATTTTCTATCATTGGTTGGCATGAAATGCTAACAAGAATGGAGTGGTAGGTAGTCCAAAAAACCAAGGTGGAGTATTATAATAAATCACTGGATGACCTCCATTATTAAGGAAACGAAAGTATATTACATAAGATGAGAAAGAACATCTCATTCAAGCATATTTCAGTGTTGCAAGTGAAGAAGTGTAGCTATAGAGGATGTGTGTTGTTCATGATCCAAGTAACTTGTGTGATAGAGGAAAAGAAATTGAGAATCAAATATCACCCTATCTTAAAGAAATATAGTGATGTATTTTCAAAAGAAATATAGAAATTTCCACCCAGCAAAGAAATCAACTTCTCCATTGAGTTGATTCTCATATTGGTACTAGTTTCTAATGCCCCATGTTGCATGAGCACACTAGAGCTAGTAGAATTAAAGCTCTAATTGAAACCAATGCTAGATAAAGGCTATATCAAACCTAGTGTGTCACCTTTGGGAGCCCCAAAACTATTTTTTAAGAAGAATGATGGAACATTATGACTATGTATTGGTTATTTACAATTGAATAAAACTACAATGAAGAAAAGATACCCATTTCCAAGAATTAAAGATTTATTTGACTAGCTGAGAGGGGCCAAAACATTTTCTGAAATAGATTTAAGATTTGGCTATCATCAAGATAGAATTAAAGAAAAATATATTTACAAGACAACATTCAATACATAATATGGGCACTACAAGTTCATGGTGATGCCATTTAGTCTTACAACTACTCGAAGCACATTTATTTTCCCAAGGAACAATTTTCTCAACAAGTATCTAGACAAATTTGTGTGAGTGTTTGTAAATGATATCCTGGTTTACAGAAAAAATAGAGAAGAACATGAAGAACACTTAAAAGTAGTGTTACAATTGTTGAGGGAACAGAAACTATATTCTAAGCTCATTAGATGTGAATTCTTTAAGTCAGTAGTTCAATACTTGGGGCATATCATCTCAAGCGAAGGTGTTTCCATATATCCAAAAAATATCAAGGCCATAATGGAGTGGCCTACTCCCTAAAATGTTATAGACATTAGATCCTTCATCAAATTGTTCAGATATTACTGACGATTCATTTGATATTTCTCAAAGGTTGGACATCCAACCACAGTCTTACAAAAGAAAGGAATGAATCTCCAATTGACATAAGTGTGTGCAGTTGGCTTTGAGCAGTGCAAGCATTTGCTCACACATGCACCTATCTTGAGAATAGCTAATCAAGAGAAGGATTTCTTATTCTGCAAGGGTTATTGTAAGGAAGGACTATCTGGGGTCCTAATGCAAGAAGGGCATGCAATATTTTCCAAATCAATAAAATTAAATTGTCATAAAAGGAAATATGTTCCTAGTTAATTTGAATTAGAAACAATTGTGCATGCATTGAAGATGTGCAAACATTACCTACTTGTGAGAAGGCTTGTGTTAATGTAAAATCATGGAGGGTTGGGATATTTGTTTGATTAACCTAAATCAAATGCATGAAATATATACGACCATCCCTAATTAGTGATTTTGATTTCAATATCAAGCATATTAAGGATAAAGAAAATGGAGTAACAAATGCACTTAGCAAAAGTCTACAAGTATCTCACTTGGCTGCCATGAGCTTTTGTGAAATGACAATAAAGAAAGGATTTAGGAGGAATCGCAACATCATGAGCATTTTTGGTATGTGAAGGAATGCCTATATTAGGACCCAAAAGGAACAATGAGAAAATACACGAATTTAGTGATGATGGCATATTTCTATTTAAAGATAGATGGTATGTACCTTGTGTGATTGAGTTGAAGAAGCTCATAATGGACAAGTTTCATCAAAGGCCTTACTCTATTCATCCTAGCTATTATAAAATGATGAAATAAATAAGGAAACATATTATTGGCTTGGAATGAAGAAGGAAATTTATTAGTATATTGCTAGGTGTTGAGTATGCCAGCAAGTGAACGTAGAATGCAGGAACCCAGTGGGATTGTTGCAAGCAATTCCAATCACTAAGTGGAAATGGGAAGTCATATCCATAGACTTCATCATGGTATTTTTGAAGACACCAAAACAACTTAATGCTATTATAGTAGTAGTATAAAAATTGAGCAAGGAAGCATATTTTATAAGGGTCAAGTACACCATAAATCTATTGATATAGCTTATATTTTTATGAAATAATTGTTTAGCCTGCATGGCATACACAAAAAGATAATTTCAAATTGGGATTCCAACTTCAAATAAAATTTATGGAAAGCATTATTTGTTGGCTTTAGGACTTAAATAACATTTACACAAACCTATCAACCTAAGACATATGGTCAAACTAAAAGGGTGAATGAAATCTTAGAAGACATTTTGAGAATGTATGGAATACATCAACCAAAGAGGTGGGAATAATTCCTTCCATTAATTGAATTTCCATACAAAAATAATAATCGAAAGTCACTAAATATGACCCCTTTTTAGGCATTGTATGGCCAAAAATGTATCACTCCCATTAGTTGGGAGGACCATGTGAAAAAAGTGTTTCTTAAACATGATATGTTGAAAGAGATGGAGCAAGAAGTAATTAATATTAGGCATAAACTATAAGTAACCTATGATATGAAGAAGAGTTATGCATATTAACATAGAATTCACAGAGAATTGTATTTGGGAGATCACATATACCTTTGCATAAAACCAAGGAAGATATTACTAAAACTGGGGTCTTGTGTTAATTTATCACCCAAATTTTGTGGTTTGTTTCAAATTTTGGAAAGAGTGGGACAAATGGCTTATAAACTAGCCTTACCACCCATGCAGAAATAACACAATGTATTTCACATTTATTTTCTTAAAAAGTATGTACAAGACACTAGCGATTTTTGAAAATGTGTTTCCATTGATGCCAATGCTGGTGATGATGAAGCAAAAAGTTGAGATGTGTGCAAAATTATGCTCAAAGAAAAGATGGAAATTGTGTAGGATTTTTGAAGCCATTTATAGCTCATAAGATCACTTCAAATGTATTTGAAACCGTATTACATGAATGTTGCTCTTAAGGATATCTCCAGTGGTATGCAGAAATTTAGAAATGTCCTCCTGGATTTAAAGTTATGGATAGTAGAAATATAAAGGTGCAATAGAATTATTGTTGGGTTGTCAAAGCACCAAGACATAGTGGGAGTATAGTTGGGCTAGGCAGGACCAATGGGAAAAAATCATAGGGCAACCCCATGATGAATGCATAATCTTGGAAGGATTATCATTAAGGTAAATAAAGGCATGTTGGGATTTTTGACCAAGATAATTGGCTTGGGAGACAAAAAAAATTGTAGTAATGTGACAGCTCAGCCAACAAATGGAAATTGCTATAGGTCATGGTTTCCATGCTCATATGAATTAATTGCTAAATAATTTATTGGTGTCCTAGTATCGTTGCAAGTGAAAGACATTGTTAAAATTCCTATGACACTCATTCACCCTAATCTCAGTAGTGTCATGGTTTCTAATAATTGGTATCATAGCTATAGGTTACCTCGGATGAGTTCAATAGATGGAAGAAAGATCAAGGGGCATGGAAAACAAGGAAGGATGATTTACCAATAAGGAATCTATGTTTAAAGGACCAACTATGTGTTTTGGATAGTAGGGATGAAGACCTATATTCAATCACTTGGAGATGATGTATGGGATGCTATGAAAGAAGAATATCAAAAGCCTATAACAATTATTACAAAATATCAAAATATGGAGTTCATATGCAATGATCAAGCCTTGAATTCCCTACTTGCTAGCTTACCTGAATCAGAACCTATTAAGGGTATGGACTGCACAAGTGTAAAGGTTATTTGGGACAAGATGAGAAGTTTCTTTGAAGGAGACAAAAAGGTAATGAAATCTAAACTTCATGGTTTTCAAATGCAATTTGAGTCTTTAAATATGCATGATGATGAATATATTGAAAAGTACTTAAGAGTTGAAGAAGTTGTGAACACTATAAGAGGCCTTGATGAGAAACTATAAGAATCTATTATAGTTCAAAAGGTGTTGAGATCTCTCCCTGAGAGATTTAATACAAACGTATAAAATATTGAAGAGTTGAAAAATCTAAATAATCTCACTTTGGACCATTACTGGGTACACTCACAAGATATGAGATGAGAATCTCAAATGGCAAGTCTACAACAAATGTGTCAACCTTCAAAGAAGATAAGAAGCTCAAGGAAGAGCATGAGGATTCTTGTTGTGAGACAGATGAAGAAGAAGCCAACTTTGTGAGGAATCTTAAGAGAAGCTCAGACAAATATAAATTTAATCTACCTTTTAAGTGCTTTAGTTGGGGCAAAGTTGTTCACTATGCTTCCAACTGCCTTGAAAAGAATAATAAGGAATGTGATGAAAGAGAAAAGTTCACGAAAGTGAAAAAAGATAGGAAGAAGGCCAAAATTAAGAGATTTTACACCTAAGAAGCCAATTGATCTAGAATGGAAGGCAACCAATCCTCTGATGAGGATAGTGATGTAAGCACAAAAGAGCTCATGCTTATGGATATAGACAATATGGAAGTTGAAGCCATTAATTTTGATGGTGAAGTGGCTGAGGTGGAATTAGAAGGAGATTTGGTGAGTGAACTTGAAGATATTGAAAAGATGATAAATAAAAATAAATCTTAGAAAGAGCTTCTGATCAAAGAAAAATCTAATTTTGTTGAACCATTGCTCTTGCAAATTGAAGAAGGTAAGAGAATTCAAGAAACCTTAAATAAAAAACTCAATGAAAAGAGTCAAGTGTGTCAGAGGCTAGAAAGAGAAGTTGTATTGCTGGGAAAATATTTGGAAAAGGAAAATACCAAACTCAGCTCCAATTAGAAGTTTGGAAAGGGGACTAATAATTTTAATGAGCGTTTGCAAGCACAAAGAGTCTCCACTAATCGAATTGGACTTGAATTTGAGGTGCAATCTAGCTCAGCAATAGAAGCAAAGGGAAAGAAGTTGATTACCTTTGTGAAAGTAACCATAAATAATGACAAAGTAGTGGCCAATAATGAGACAACACCACTGCAAAAAGATAAAGAGAATGTGCAATCTAATAACCAACAACAACAACAGAATATCAAGATAAATTTTGCTTAACACAAGAGCAGTGCTAGAGAGGAAAATCAACATGCATAAAGATCAATCTAGCCAATGTTCAAAAATCGATTTTATTCCAAGTATGTAGTCATATTTCCATGCTATTGATTTTTTTTCACTAATTATTGACATAATGAAACAATTTATAGGGTAAATCTATCATACATATAGCTTAGCTTGAGAAGAATAAATTATTAACAAAATTAGCTAATTATAATGAAGATGAGGATAGCCAGATACAATTCCTTTGCCCCTTTGGATAATTTAATTCAATGCTATAAATGTCAAGATTTTTGGCATATAATAGTTTAGCGTGGATTCTAGAATAAAAGGTGTATCCCAATTATTGAACAAACTAGCCAAGAGCCCAGAGTTTGGAAAGAAAATGAGAATTCAGAGCAAGTTAATATTGTTTTATATGATTAGAATGAAGGTAGTCATTTGTATGCTGATAGTGGTTATTCTAGACACATGTCAGGAGACAAAAGTAAATTTTTGTAATGCAAAACCAATTGAGAAAGGTAGTGTGTCCTTTGAAAATGATGCACCTAGAAATATTGTTGGAAAAGGAAATGTAAATCTATCAAATAGAAGAGGTTAATACAAGAAAGTATTACTTTTTGATCGGTTGAAGCACAATCTTTTTAGCATGTATCAGATGTGTGACAAAGGATACAATGTTCTTTTCAAGGCTAAAAATCATCAAATCGAGTTCGTAGGAATTGGTGAAGTTGTAGCTAAAGTTGTGCGAACAGACAACAATGTCTATTGTGAATGAAAAAAGAGAGAGGTGTTGCTTGTCAAATATTGATGAGAGGTGGTTGTGGCATAAGAGACTTGGGTATCGAAATTTTGATTAGATAATCACACTAGGAAAAAAGAGTGCAATCAAAGATCTTCCAATGCTATAAAAATCTAAGAATGTTATTTGGAAGTCTTCTTAGTTGGGTGAGAAATATCGAGTACCATTCAATTCCAAGGAGATTTCATCAAGTAAGCCACTACAACTAATACATATGTACTTATTGTTAATATGAATATTCTTAGTATGTGTATAAAAAATGGTTTACTTAAGTCACTGGTGATAAATAACCCTAACAAAAAGATATGGTTGTTCATGCTTCAGATATGCAATGACAAAATAAGAAAACCCTACAGTAAAAAGATCATATGCAATCCAAAACATCGAAAAACAATAAATAACAAATGTGATGACCCAATAGAAACTCTAAATGAATAATATTATTATTGAAACACCTTGTGAAGGAGATATACAAAATGTGTGTACAAATCCCACTCTATGGGATTAGTTCTTTGATGTCCTTGTGCTGCAGTGAGATGGAACTCAAGTGGTAGCTCAAAAGTAAGAAGATGATAGTGACAACGATGATAGTGATCATGGTGAAGAAAGAATGGAAAACCCCGTTATTTATAACAAAGTATTGGGTTCAATTATGAAATGGAAAATAATAAAATATTACTATCCAAATCAAAATCTAACTGTTAGGAATACTTTATTATATTTTTTGGAGAGGGAAAAGATATTTAAAATGGTCAAATATATTTATTTGTAAAGTAATTGAAAATAAGATGATTTACTAATGACATTGTGAGGATTAAGAAAAGTGTGAATTCAAAATAATTATTAAATAGTGATTTAACAATTATTCCAAAAATAAAATTAAGGAATAATAAATAAATAATGATTGAGTTAATTATTCCTAGGTGATTTAGTCAAATGTGAGAAGGAATAATTATCAAATAATTATTTAATAATTATTTCTAGGGAAATTTAAATAAATTATGATTTATTCAATTATTCTAATGGGGTTTCCTAATTTTAATCAGAAATAATTTAATAAAAATGGTTTACTAAATTATTTCCTAAGGTGAAAGTGATTTTACTATGGCAAAATTAATCCTACCTATTGTATTTCAATCCACCTAGTTAGAAATGGCTAGGTGATAACAGAATTCCCCCAAAAGGTGTGGGCATTAGGAGAAAATCATATGACAAAAACGCGTTGTAGGTTACACTTCCATGAGACACCAAAGGGGAGTCAGAGAGAGCAAGAGATACATTTGAAGCAATGCAAGGAAAGACAGAGGAAGGGAGGGGGCGAGACCTACTAATTTGATATAAGTCTCCTTTTATTTTGGAGTACATGATCTCAAAGGAGGTAGAGGAGGAATACCAATACCCGTCAAGATAATTGAGTACAAATAATAATGGTGTTCCAAACAATGTGGGACTCAGCTACAAAGAACATGATGCATTTGCATCAATGGGCTAGAATGTGATACAATAATATAACGGGTCCCATATACATAATGTTCCTAGAAAATAGAGGCCAGGAAAAAATATAATAATATTTGAGTACATGAGACATAATTCCCCTCAAACTGACATGGTGAGGGGGAATCAAAACCAAAGAAAGCCTGATGCATAGGAAAGGGCTCTAAAGACCTGAATGGATCATCTAAACAAGACATGCATGTTGTGCGCACTGCAAATGCCTGAAACCAAACCAAACAAATATGTGGAACTACATCTGAGGTTGGATCGTAATCTGGTGTCATCCAGACATGTGGGGGGACACTTGAAGGGCCACCCCCTCATGAGGCCTGGAACATCTCACACACACTCGGGGAATGCTGGTACAGTCTGTTGGATCACCGGACCATCAAGTGTGCAATTATCGATCGTGCGATAATCTAGTGGAGTTGAGCATGAAAGAAACAACCAAGACAAAGGGCAATGATGATTCCCTTTTCTTTACCTGAGGCACCGAACATGAAATATGGAACCAATGCACACTTCCCTCTAAACACCTCTCATGGAATAAATACACTAAATTTGACAAAAGAGGGCCCACCAGAGGTGAGGAAATGTGGATTCGTCAACAAAGGCATGAGGGTCATAGTAATCTGACTGATGGACTAACACTAGGGATGATGATCGAATGAGACAAGATGAGACGTGTAATTATGACTTCCCTTACCAGAGCATTGTATGCATGGTTGACTTGGTAGTGATTGAATCAATTCCAAAGGGGATGGTCAATTACTCAAATGAAGGGTTTTCAAGGATCAAGCAGTATAGCTAGAGGCAAAATATCAACACAACGGGATGAATACAACACAAATATAGATGATAAACTATAACAAGACTCAAGGACTCAGAATAGACTCCATAGAGGAAAGGGTGATTCATCTCTGATGTTGTGAACAAGGGTGACTCGAGGATGCTGTGACATGGGGGAGGTCCAAAGGGGACCATAAAACATGAGTAAAAAATGATTGCTCATGACGAAAGTCAATATGAGAGCCGAACAAAGAAAAGGTAAAGTGGTACCAAAGTGTTGATGGCTCATACGAATAAATTTGATTTTAATAGATGACAAAGTGATACCTCATGGAAAAAGTGGCTTCCTGTTGAAGTTTCAAATTACCAAAAATAAGAAGAGACCCATTATAGTACTTGGTGAGAGCTTTCCAATGGTGCTAATAGTTTGTCAAACTAAACTACAATTTGGTCGCAATGGGAGACAACAAAAATGAGGTTTTTAATATAAAAGGATGAAGGATTAAGGAAAGGGAGGAATACATGAATGAACTACTAGAGAAGGTTTAGGATCATCCCCATCGACCAAGTCAAACATAGTTACCGATTGATAAGTGTGGTATCACATATAATAGAAGATTTGAAGATATGATATCAAACATCTATAATATGAAATGTATATATGGCTCGCTGAAGAGGTCGATAGGATAAACTATCCAAGTAATGAAAGGATATCATTCTACCTATATTTTTGCGGCCTAGACCAAGAATCATGTTAATCAAGTGAGAAGGTGACCAGGGGCCATCATTCCCTCAAGCATGAGATACTTCCCCCCAGTATATCATGATGGAGGGGATTGATCGAGTATGCAAATATGGGAATGGTGTCCCTTGGCTAGATTTATATGCAACATGTTATACTCATTCCGATTATATTTAGAATAATGGACTCTAAAGACATGATATAGAGGTACATAATTTCATTATTCACGACGTGGTGTCATCTCCATTTGTTGTTTATGGTTTTTTTTTCTTGGAAGAATGGATAGATCTAGTAGGAGAAAGGAAATGGTGGATTATCGATCTCATTCGACATTGGATACATAAATTAAATGGATTGAATGTCTAGGTTCACATACATGGTGTCACCATACCAAAGACTAGCCTTGGATATAATGAACATATGCTCACTTAGACGACACGGTGTATGAACAACAACAATGTTACAGGGACTAGGTTGTTGATGTAAGACACATGGATGATTAAGTAGATCATCCCTACAATGATCTAGAGTGAGATGGGACTCTACAGGTTCTTCAAGGTGAGGAAGAATAGCGGAACTAGAGTCAACATGAGTTGATTAACTAGGAGATTTGGGGAGAATTACTTCACTTGGAATCTCAAAAGTGTATGCCCCCTTAACCAAACATTGGGTGGAAATGTAATGTCCACAAGGTGGATGTGGATCGAATTCATGGGTTTGATGTAACAGGTGATTGAATCAATCGACCTCATCATAGATGAAGTTGTTGGACTCCACAACATATTGATCATGGGCTTGCTACAAAAGGAAATACACACGATGGTGCATACCATCCCAGGGATAATCAGCGGTGGTCATCGAATCCATGATATGTTCATCGAAATGAAATATGGGAGTATGGGAGGAAGAGAGACCACATGAAAAAGAGTAGCTTCTTGAGGTATATTCATGAGAGACAAGGTTCACATGCACATCATAGAAAAGGGGAGACAAATTACTAGCAGATGTAACATATGCCTATGTTGAGACAGAAGTGTTCGAAGAAGGAGGTTGAACTGAATCACAAAAGGAAATGTCAAGAGATTCCAAATAGATTAATCCCATGGATGACGACAGGTAGAGAATAGGGTCATAACTATTCGTGATCTTGATATCAGGAGGGAAAATCACAATGGTGTGTTGGGAAACCTCCTTTTTTGGCACAATAGTTGGGCTAGAATCTGCACATAGAGGGGAGGGAGAGTCATTATGAGTGACATATAACTCATGAAGCACTTGAAGTGTATCATGAAAATATTTGAGATGGAGATAGTGATGGTAATAATGATCATAGTTATCATACAAAGAACAAGGGCTCTCATGCATAAATATTAGTTATTTTTAGCTGACTCAGGTAAGGTGACATGGACCTATTAAAGCCTTGAAAATCATTGCGACAACATGGGGGAAAACCACCCGGTCTAGACCTTGAAATCATCTCCTTTTCCGTTTGGTATAGTGGCTTTAAAGGGATAATGGGACTAGTTTCCCAGAGATATTTAATAATGTTGATGAGATGATATATGATGTAATGGGGAATTATTGAACTAAGTGTAATCTAATGTAACTACTAAACACATGCATATATATTATTTTAACACTATCTAACTATAAATATACCTGGGAATAAAATACGATATGCGATCTACAATGATGTCTTACAATAATTGGTAATAAAGATCATTCAATTGCCAAAAGAAATGAAATTGTTTAACAATAATCATTTTGGATAAATATTTAGACAAAATGATTGAGAGAAATATATCGCATATAAAAAATTGTTCATGTATTCAAAATGAAATCAGAGCTAACATCATATAGAAGTGCAATAATGCTAAACTATAATTTAGACTTTTATGCATAAAACAATTGAAAGAAGAAGTATTGCTTAATACATAAATAAAACATAATCATACGATAAAAGTACCATATATGATAAGTCTTGCTCATGTGCTTAAGCAATATTGACCCAATTTCATTCGATCTAACATATTCTATGAGTACAAAAGTGCATTTGAGTAGAGCATGCTAGACATTCAGAAAATAGATCTTGTTCCATTCATTTCATCAAAACTTTCTCAAAAGTGCAATGTTTTGAAAAGAGTTTTTGATAAAATTATGCACCCTTCTCTAAATGCATGAGAGAGGTTTAAATACTAAAAATATATGCCTCAAAATTGATTATTACAAAAATAACTGAGGAGGTTTCAAACAACCTTCCTGAGAATATGCAAAAATAAAACTAAAATTAAAATAAACTAATTGATAATTCCTTTAAACTTGATCTCTGAGGTCACAAATATCAATCGTTGGCTTGAGCTGACAGGGTTGGCCGATTGTAGATTTTAACTGCCCAACAAATATGGCATGTGTTAGTGTTGGCACAATCTTTTGTGTATAGCTTGTTAAACACCTCAGAGTCATCCACTAGCTGTGTGGTTTCACTAGAAAGTTCCATTATGTTTCCCAATTCAACCTGTCTAACTATTTGATTGCCTCCTCCTTTTCCTGCACTGCCTGTTTCCATTTCTACTCAAGTTGTTTGACATTCGAAAGAAACCATGGTACACACTCCTTGAAAAAACTGGCACCATGAATATTTTCATTAATGGCTTCTATTATGTTGTTTTCTTCTGTCACTACTATCGTTCTTGCCCTTTCCACCTATTTCAACTGAGAATCCCAATCCGTAAACATAATACCTTTATGAGAATCCTCTAGCTTTGGTAGGTCGGCCTTTCTTCCATCCTTTGATTCCTGCCAGGTGATAAATTTAGAAATCCTTTTGTGGATTTCGACGTACTCAAACCTCATATCAATAAATTGGTTTGTTAATTTATCACTAGTCTCGAAACAAGGATTTATTTGTGATATTTTTTGGAAAAATCCTTCTTTTTGCTGCATTAGTAGGGAATTCAGGCTAAGTGATTCCTTGATGAATTTGTCTATTTGCGGATTATCTTTAAATTTATCTATCATGGCCTCTATCTGTGAATTTTTTCTGCTAAGATGCCTTGGTGTTGTATTCTCATTTGTTCAAATTCTCTTTGGTGCTAGGCTATTTATAATTTTTCTTGTTGATTAGATTTTTGTTGAGCTAATGGTTGTTCTAGCAGTATAATTTTTTGTTCCTTTTTCCTTCAAAAGCATTCAAACTTTTTTCGGTTTGTCAATGGTTGTTGTGGCATAGGCTCCTATGAACTACGAAACCTTCATGAGATTCTCATATGGGTCGAACAACAAGTCCTTCCATACAATATCAATTGGTTCATTTTCCAAAGTCGTAACAACCACGACATCCAGTTTTCTTTTCTTCCTTTGTCCTTTGACTACAGCCTTGAGGGTAGGACTATAGAATACATCAAACGAAGGTATTTACTCAATTCTTAAAAGAATTTCTGAAGTAGGAATAGCAAGAATGATCTCAATGTCCTGAGTGTCTATAGCTCCTTCCCCGCTTATTTCTAGATTTCACTTATGCTACATTTTCTTGGGAGTTTGCATTCCAAATGTTTGCTCCGGGTTTGTTTCTATGTGGAGATTTTTATTGAACTGCTCCCATTCTTGTTTGAGGTCAATGATTGGAGATTTACCTATTGAAGTAGAGGAAACCTCTTCTTATTTCTTTACTAAGGCCTGCTCGGTCGTTTCCTCTGTAGTTCTAGCTATGTCCTTTTCAGACTCTTTATTTGTGCTTCCTCCCCCATTTTGAGACTATAGCTCTGAATGCTATGACTCATTCGTAGATCTCTCTTGCGTTTCCTCTTCAGGGTTTTCTTTGGAGCTATTGTCCAGGCTTCTGCTGGGAGTTGGTTCTCTTATTGGTTCAATATTCATTAGGTCTAATGGGAACTTTAATAATCTATTTTTCCTATACACATGGAAATCATTAATATCTTTCGAGGTCAAAAGTAGTGTTGTCATATGCTGAACTTGTGAAAACATTTCTGCTTATAGGAAGAGGTCGTCAAAGGCATCCTCTTCGTGGGTGAATTGTTTAACTTTTACCAAAGTAGTAAATTCCTTAGCAGTTCCATTTGGGTCATATTTCCTTCCTGGAACTGTAGCTAATTTGAGAGACAAAATAATCTTTGATTCATTTATTGCATGGCCATAATCGTGTAGTGAAAAAGAACCACATTGTAGTGGGAATGTACGCCAAATGGACTTCTTCTACTCTTTTAGTCCTCTAGTCAATCCACCTTCACCTGCTATTTGGTAGGCTATTTCTCTGGCCATTAGTTTGTTGGGTACGTAATATGGGAGGACATGCAGTGAAGAAATGATTCCTAAAACTATGATGTATGTGAATGTCTCTTCCCCAAGCCATCTGGCTATTGGCAAGATATCTACTTTGACCCCTTTAGAAAACCTAGGAGCAGTTCTATCAAACACTACTTTCTGAATAGGTAGCATAACCCCTTGACAGATTTTATAAAAATGGGGGTGGAATTGAGATTCCCACAAAATTTTATGATATATATGGATGGGAAGTGAGTTCTATACAGTCCACTTCCATCCCATATTAGGAAACTAAGAACAAAAACAAATTGCATCCATAACAAAATAACTCATGAAGAAAGGGGGAAAAATCCTTGAAGAAGGACATCTTTTCCTTTCTATATTCTATAATGGATTTTGCCAAATTGTCTGATAAAATTTGACCTCAGTTCATAATTGTTGCATTTATTGTTGCATATATTAACGGGAACCATTCCATAGAAAAATTTGTTCTATAAGGTCTACCAAATAACCTACTCATCATTGCTTCTGTGAAACTATAAGGGGGAGAAATGGATGTCATTGAGTACATACCAGTTTTATCCCGCTTAATCTCTAAGTCTTTGTAATGTCTAGTGGGTCCTAATTCTCCTTGGTGAAATGCTCAAGGAACTCTTTGTTGTAGAGCTTTTGCAACTTGACTTCTTGACTTTTATTCTTTAAGGTTTTGTCTGAGATGTCTACCTCTTAAATTACTCATTTAATCATATCTGTGTGTGGGACTATCTTTGGTCTCGCAACTATGCGGTGCAGGAGTGAAGATGTTGTTTCAAAATAGGGGGCATTAGATGACTCCTGAGCATCTGTCATGGCCTTTTCTACTAGTGGCCTGGGTTTCTCTTCTTCTAACAAGTTATACATGGCCTTCCATGTCATGGTTCCCCCATCTCTGCTACATGTTGTACCAGAGAAAAGTGGCACCATGTCTGATTTCTCAAATGCAATCACCTTTCCCTTCTTCGCCATTATTTCTAATGATGTTTTCTGTGAAGGTTTCCTAAAATGGAACAAATAGAAGTTATTGAATAAACACAAGAGAGAATGAGAGTGAGAATTAAATGATAGAGTTAGCCTCAAAAAGGTGACAAGAAAGGAGCTTCTAATCAAAACCCAGATGAAAATATATTTTATCACGTCGAGCCACTCTTAACATAAATGCCACTAAACTTTTTAAATAGTCACTAAGGTCTCTTATCGTTGCCTTTATTACTCATTAAAGTACGGAATCGTAAACGAGAAGGAGTAACATTTAAGGGGCGAGTTTAAACTGTGAAAATGTCGATTATGCGATTGCGATGCAATATCGCAAATTACGTTATCACATTTTTGGCTACGCGTTTTCTCAAAGTTTTTTAGAATTTTGCGGGATGCGAGATGAGCGACATATTCTTCATTGTTTAGAGAATAGTTTTCCTAAATGAGTAATTACTTCATAAAGTGCTTTTCACGATGTTGTCACAAAATCATACACTAAAGGTTGCTACTTAGTGAGATCTCATGCAACTGTTTCAAACCAGGCTTTAGACTAAGGTTTAGCCTCCTTAGTCAGAGAGGGCTCTCTCACAGATTTTGATATGCATTTAAGGGAAAAAAGATGGCTAACTCTTTAAAACAGTGAATAAATTTTAGGCTGGTTGGAACAACAAAATCAAGGCTTCTCCCATTGGGTTCATGGAGTCATACATTCCTACAGTAAACAAGCAACTACTGAATCATAGAAACCAAGGCATATAATGTCTCACTGTTCAAAACATTTACCAAGAAGGACTTCAACTCAACAAGACATACACAGGAAGTCTGAGCATCAATGATGAATTCAGAGTGATTGCATGTCTAGTGAACTGTAAAACAAGATGAATAGAACCAAAACCACATACATTCTGAACATTT